>JAQZBX010001313.1:0-85095 GCA_029593785.1 Cabassous unicinctus
GCTGAGTAAGAGTCTGGACCTCTAGTCTCACATGGCAAAAACGAGGGGAACTTCCCCTTCCTCTGTCACAGCAGTGTCAGAAAAAAGCCAAGAACAGAAGATTTAAAAAAGATACAAAGCCTCACAGCATAATAGCCATAGTGTTCAGGTTTCCATTGAAAATCATTCATCATACCCAACATGAGAACTTCCAGAATTAGGGTCTTGAAAATGAGAAAAGACTCTAGGAAGCCTGATTGTAAAGTCCTGAATTCTGACATATAATTTTATTTTTATCCCTAACATGGATGTGCAGATTAGAGCTATACATCCTGATGAATTTGCCTGGGTTCAATCAGGAGATAGAAGCCACACAGTGGGTTAAAAAGGAAGAGTTTGATGAAAAAGGCAGCTTTGATGAAAATTGATTTGGAAGGTGAGAAACTGCTCGAATTTAATTTCAAAAATTAAAATTAGCTTTGAAAGTCTTGTTTAAATCAAGAGAAAATGAAAGTAAAACATAATCATTGGCATTAGTGGGAATAGTTGGAATCACGTATTGTAATCATGGAACGGAAGTTTCTTAATACTAAATGACAATCTAAGGTAAATTATTTCAAATGGAACTGTTCATAGAAAAGAACAGAATTTTTAAATAGAATATTTCTTGTCTAAATCCAATAATTCTTTAAGAAGGTAAGAGTTAACAATAAATTGCTTTTTTTCATGGCAAATAGTTTTTATTTATGTGTGCATTTATGAATATTATGTCTTATATGTGACTTTTCTTGATAATCCTGTTGCTGCATGTCTTGTGGGGACTTGGGCTGTGCAATCTTCATAGACATTGCCCAATACTATGTACTTACCATTTTGAAATTCAGTGCCTATGAGGCATTGCAATCACATTGGACTACAATTAATTATTTAGCCATGTGTGGAAAATGAAAGTACCTCTTCAGGTCTCCATTTGTGTCTCATCTGCTTACATAACTTAGGAGTTGACTATTCAGAACGCACTTGGCTTGTATTATATGGAATCAATTCACTTTTTCCCATGGAAACAAAAATACAGAAGAATGTATGAGCCAATCTCGAAGCACATGTTGAAAATCAAGACATAACCTGCATCTTGTTTTGCTCATTTTGTCCCAAAGAAAACATTAACTTCGCACAGCATCAGCTCTTCTTGGAACAAGTTGGCCTTCAGATAAATCCTTAGTGCCTAGCTGGAGAGCAAACAATATTAATCAGTGATAAATGAATATTCAATGTGATTATTTGAGGGCTTCCCCCACTACCCAATAGTTGTTATAATTTTGTACAATGCCATACAGTTCTTGCGACCAGTTACACTTAAATGTACAGCAGGTTTGTGGTTAATTCTATTACCTGGATTTTAGTGAATTTAACATTTTGGGGTCATTTGACCTCAGTAGGACTCAAACATTTTAAAGGCACCTTTTAAACATTAGGATATCTAAGCACTACACAATGATTATTTCATTGATCCTCACAAAAAGGCCATGAGGAAGTACTATTATTATTATTCTACATGTGGAAACAAATGTAGAAAAGCTAAGAAGCTTTCCACAAGTAACACAGCCAGTATGCGGTAAATTTTACATATGAACCTGAGCAGTCTAATTCCAGAGGCTGTGTGCTGAACATTCCATGCTATTGCCTTTTTGGAGATTGCTTCAGAGAGAAGGCACTGGGAGTTCTTCTCAACACAGTTGCCTCATAAAGCGCCACACATCAACATTTTTAAATCTTTACTCTAATGAGGTTAAGTCATTTCTTGGCTTTACCTTTATACTCACTAGTCTCTTAAAGCTTTGGTTTCCAGAAATTCCAGATATATATAGTATTCTTCTAGACCATTGGAAACTCAGGGTATTGTATGAAACAAGAATTAAAATTTGTCAATTTACTTTTGGACAAAATAGAATTTTGGGTAGAATCTTTGTGACTCTGTTAGAAGAAAAAAACAGCTTTAGGAAGTGTCCTGTCTCTAATCGGTGAAATCTGAAATGAATGCATTGAATCTTTCCACACCCATATAGCAGAAAGAAAACATTTAAGAGAACAGAAACCTGTATCAATGATAGATAGAAGATAGATAGATGATAGATGATAGATGATAGATCTATATTGGCAGGGAGAGAGGAAGAAGACAGAAGTTTAATAGGGATTTGGACAAAAGGGAAGAGAGGAAGAGATGAGAGGGAGGAGAGAGAAAGAGGGAGAGAGAGAGAGAAAGGTTGCACAGCAATCCAAAAAAGGAAACAAAAAAAGTATGTATATTCTAAAATGACTTTCTCTGCAAATTGCTAAACATAATTATTCTTGGTCCTTATTCATGAATTTTAATTCAAGGTGCCCAGATTCTTGGAGCCTTTAATGAGAGTAATGTTTATTCCTCAATAAGAGATTGCATATGGTTTTATTTTTGGTTCTGAACCTGAGGAAGTTATATTGTCAGGCAATGTTTCTATGTGAGCTACTGTAATGATTTAGAAAGCACTCTGAAAACTTCAGCAAAAGTCATCAGAGCCACACTAATTGTCAGATTGACCCTTCTTGTTTTCTTTTCCTTTAAGATACTATTTATTGAAGTAGAATCCCTCTTATGCCCAGCCCCAGGGAGGAGACTATTTCCCCACTGCCTTTTGCGAGGTGTTTCTGCACACAGCAGTTTCTTCACCTGGGAAGCATACATTTAGAGAATCCTGGACTCAAGATTGAAGGGAGCTTAAAGGCCCACTGATCCAACTTCCTTTTCAGGGTTAGACTCAGTCCTAGGCCTGCAATGGCCTGCCTTTACAGCCCCTCCATCCAGAAGGCCTTTTCATCTTTGGGAGAGTTCTGATTTCTTGCAGTTTTCCTCCCACTGTGCTGAAATCTGTATTCCTGTGAGTTTCGTTCACTGGTTCTGATTCTAGTACTCATCCATATAAGACAATCCTAAATTTTCTTTCACATTCCAGGTAGTAAAATATTAAAAAGAAGGTGTAAGTATTATTTGACAAATATTAAGGTGTCAGTATTATTTGACAAATATTAACTTGGCACCTTCTATGTGCCAGGCATTGCACTAAGTGCTAACAACACAAAAGTAAAGACACAATATCCTTGCCATAAAAGGTCTTACAGGTAATGTAGAAAAAGCAAGCCCATTACAAAAATATAGCATGGTAAGTATTATCTGAGCCCAGTCACATGATATGTTGCTCTGCAGGGAAGATGGGGGAGAACTTTCAAGAAGAAGCGATGCTTGAGTTAAAATGCAGAAGGAAGATGGTTTATTTAGGCAAGCAAGATAAATACAGGTATTAAAATATGAGGACCTGGTCTATGCAAAAACAGGGAGTCTTGACAATACCTGATTCACTGTGTTTTAATGCAGTTTGAGTACATTTTAAACCCTGAAAGGAAATGAGTTTATGAAGAGGTCCGATTATAAAGCGGGTTTATTTGACAGGCCTTTGCCCTTTAGGCAAGAGCCACTTTAGATGGTTAAAAGCAGATGAGTGATATTATATAAAAACACCTTCAAATTTTATTAAATTTGATCACATAACCATGCTTTATCTTTCTGGTGTTAGATTTGCCCAATTATCTAACCACTTTCTGGATGAGATGACATAGTTTGTCCCTTCCTCACCTGGTCACATATTCTGAAAAAACCTTTAGTTTCTTTAAATCAGTGATTGGAAAATAAAATCCCTGCAAGAGGCAGGGAGAGCAGAAATGTGTACAATTGCTGGGAGGGAAACATTAGGGAGTGGTGAGGCCCCTGGAGTGGTGAGGTCTGCACTGCCTAAAGGCATTCATCTTTCAGGGTTACTTTTCTGGCAAGAAAATAACACTTCTGGGTTGAATTTAACTGGGCCTGCTGTCCAATTCTGACATTTCATTTAAGTATTTCCTTAAAGCAGAAGGTCCAGAAATAATATTCTATTATTTAGTTGTGTTTCTTTATGTGCAGTGGAACAATGCAAACTAAAGCTAGGCAATCATGTCATTTACACTAGTCTATGTTTCTATTAAACTAGCCCACTATTTAATTAATATTATGCTTTCATTGATCTTATGCTATGATTTCACATTTCTGTTCCAAACCATATCTTCCCATACTATGAGGCAAAGTTTTATTTTTATTTATTTTTTCCTCTCACTCACAACGTAGCTGTCCAATATAATGAGAAACACATTGACTCCCTAGTACATCTGGCTCTAGTTTTGGTTATGCTGTTTATTTCCTTTTTGACCTTGAGAAAAAGAAGTTTGTTCTTTGAGATGCCTTATTTTTAAAAAGGTGTATGATGCCTTTTCTGAGTCATTATGCAATGGTTTAAATCAAATCATAAAATGGTGTGTAACTGGTTTATAGACCATGAGTAGATCACAAAATTTATTTATTATTTTCTTGGTAAAATCTTTAAATCTTTTCATCTTTTCTGTTAGATTTAGTCAAACTCCAGCTTTCCTTCTTTTTTTTGAATCCTGCCTCTTCTTCTATCCCTCCCTTACCAAAGTGAAAATAAAAAGACAAGTAATTTGCTGATCCTAGGAATTGTGCCTTTGGCTGTGGCTATTTGAAATCACTGCAGTCATCATCACACATAATTATAGGTATTCTGGATTCCCTGGTTATAGAAAGTGATATGTTTGTTCTTAAACAAATAAGCGGTCTTATGCCACATTTCAGTTTTGCTTACAAAGAAAACTCTAACATTTCCTTAATATTAAAATGCCACGAAAGAAGATTTTAGATTTATTTCTGACTAGGTTAAAATTTGTTTTTTAATCCTATATAAACCTATGTATGATTGGTTTAAGGGGTTTGCTTTGTCTTTGCTTTTATTTTTGTTCTTAACAAGAAAAATAGGAAGCAAAAACCTCTTTGTCATGCAGATATATGGAGTTAAGTATAATTAAAGAACATTTTAATAGAAGCAATTATGCTAACTTTATTGTGGAACACCAGATATTGCTTTAAGATTTTAACATAAGCTTATTTCCAATGTCTTTAAGATGAATTTCTTATTTTTGTTGTATCTTAAAGATAATGTCATTAAAGGAATCTAAAATAAATATGATATTTCTTGACAGCATTATTGTATTTTATTTAGTTTTCTTTCCTTAAAGTTTTATTTCATGCTTGAATAAAATTGGATTCTCTCAAGTGAGACTGTCATAAAGGTTTGTTTGACACCTAAAGTGATAAAACTCAGTGAAGGGAAAAATATGTATTGATTACCTGTGCTGGTATTTTGGTATAGTCCCTTGTTTACATATACAACAATTGTCTTATATTATCTTTATTTTATAATGCCCACAGGGAATATTGCAAAGTTAACTATAAATAGATGCTTTAAACATGTAATGACTTCTCTCAAATAAATTTGAGGCAATAAAAAACTTAAGCCACAGAAGTGGTTTAAAAAAAAGCATAATTCAACCCTTGAAGGTGTGAGAAATGCAATGTCCTGGGCCTGGACAGAAGATTGGTTATTCAGTTGAATATCTCCACAACTACTAAACACCCATATTTGTTATACACCTAGGAATTCATTTCTTTTTATTATTTCTATGTGATGCTTTTAATTTATTAATTTACATATTCATTAAAAAAAAGTACGGAAGGCCTACTACATGCTGGTCACAGTGCTAGGTCCTGGGCATCTTTTCATAAACAGAACATACCCTCTTCCTTCTCTCAGAAATTTACTTCCTAACTAGGGCGACTGACATTAAACAATTGCTCTCAAAGCTAAACATTTAATTATGATTATAATAAATATCATGAAAAAGAAGCACAGGGTGTTACATAAACATAAATTTGCAGATGTGAGTTCACCTGAACATTAGTAAAGGCTCCTGAAGGAAGACTTCTTTGAGCTGGAATTGATGAAAGTAGGATGAGAAGAAGGAACAACTCTTGCGAATGTCTTGGTATGGGAATGAGCATGACAAATATGAAGAACCAAAAGAAGCCAGTGTAACTAAACTCAGAGTCCATGCGGGATGAATGGCATGAGATCCATTTGTTTCACTCACATAAAGTTTTCTTTATCCCTACTCTGGGTCAGTTCTGTGCAAGGTCCTGAAAAGAAATCGATTGTAAACATAGTCCAAATGAGATAAATATGTCAGTAATGAAATTTTGATGGCATTAATAACTTCTATTTCTGAAAATTTGGTGGAATAAATATACTGAATTACCTTCTTGTTTGAATTACAACCCTGATCTGAGCTGGCACAAAAAATAAGGAAACTTCAAACCTGAAAAAGAAATGATGTGAGAGCAGGAATTCTGGGAGGTAAATTGGTCTTCCATTTGATGGCACCATCGGGTAGAGAAGGCAAAGACTAGGAGATGGCATGGTGAAGAATCTAAAAAGATTTCTATATAGGCACTAAAGGGCTACACCATCTGTGTAAGGCTAAAACCTGCCCAGTGGAGGGATACAGCCTGATGTGGCCTTGATGGTGTGAAAAAGATCCATATTGAGAATTCTTAACACTTGGTGGCTTTCATGGGATGTGCTCTAAATTCACATAACCAGACTGGACTGAGCAATCTAAATCTAATAGTTTATTTGCCAGTGCCTCTGGATCAGAAGCAGTCCCATAGTCTGCCTGAAACAAGCAGTCTTTCTGAGGAGTTAAACTTCAACTTACATCTCGAAACAATCCACAGATGGAGTTGAAAGGATAATGCTTCACTTAGAGCTTAAAAAAAAAGTCAGAAAATAATGCCATAAGGGTGAAATCCAGCAGAAACAAGAGACAGCAAAAATGGACTCAGAAAGTCTTTCAGATACTTGACTTCTCAGTCAAAGAATATAAAATATGTTTAGCATACTTAAAGAAATAAAGATAAGAATGAAAACATGGTCAGAGAACAGGTGACCACAAAAAAGCATGACCAATCAGATTAGAGAAAAGGATAAACCAACTTTTAGAAATGAGATGAATAGTAACTGAAATTTAAAATTCCATAGGCAGATTTAACTAACAAATATACACAGCTGAAGGAGAGAAAGGAGGTAGATTTAAGTGTTGCCACAGTGTAGTACACAGGATTATCTGTATTCTCTTCATCTTTATGTGTTTTTCTCTCTTACATTTGATATGGCTGCAGAGTTCTGTTCTGTTTGAATTCTGCATTTCCTTGGGGCTCAGGAAGCTGCCTTTGCACTGAGGCATGAGGCTGAGATGCTGAATGAGGGTTAGCTCTGCCACATTTCTGCTCTCTGGTGCATGGGTGAGTGACACCAGCTTTCCCTGGTTACCATTAACTATCCGAGCCATTGATGTCCCTGAGTGACCAGTGAGTAGCAAAACTAAAACAGTTCTGTGGAGAGCTACCTTTCTCCTGCATAAGTGTGAGAATAATTTTCACCCTATATAACCTGACAGGAATTTTCCCTCTCAGGGTTTTGACAAGTTGATCTATGACCCATGGGACAGAAAACTGTGACTGACTGCTGACTCACTGTGATGCTCCAATATACACAGTGGCCCAAATACATTTCATGCTTCATCTTATGCTGAGCTATTTTGAAAGTCCAAGTAAATAGGACCTCTGTGGGAAGTTCTAGGATTCCAAAAAAAGAATTTTGAATTATCTACTTTTATAATATATATGGGTTAATATTTCCGAAAGGTTTTAAAATTTTATCATTCTATCTTTTCTGCTAAATTGAAATCTGTTCTTGTATTGCTAAGTTTTTCTTGGCTGGGAAGATTTTGTGGGAAATTTAAAACCAGTGCTTATATCTAGTGTCTACACTAAGACTACAGACTATTTAAGAAACAGAACTTTAACCAGTAGATATCCTTTTTAACCCTTGCAGAAGTTGCATGGAAGTTTCTTCAATTAATTTATAAACTAAATAGTAATGCTATAATAAAGTCAGTTGACATCCAGAGAGGGTAGAATAATTTTTTAATTTATTCATTCATGGTCTGTATACATTTCAACTGACCAGGATAATTATTTTCAATGTGGATATTTTTCAGTATGTCAATTTTCACATAGTTCTGTCTTAAGAGACTATGTGTGACTGGTGATATTTATATTTAAATAATATAATGTGTTAGGCATAAGAAATATCATAGAGAGTATGCTGGTTTGAGTCTTTTGTGGACCCCAGAAAATTATATTCTTAAGCTAACCAATTCCTGAGCTTGTAAACCTATTGTATGTATATCTTTGGGTATATTCAGTTAAGGGACCTTTTGATTTAATCACTTTTGATTAGATTGTTTCAGTAAAGGGCCTTTGATTAGATTGTAGAATCCAAGGTGGAGCCTAATCCTCTTACTGGAGTCCTTTATAAATAGAGGACTGAAAGCAGAGGACACAGAGAAAAAGGCACAGAGACAGAGAGAATAGACCCAGGAGCTCAGAGAGGAACCCAGGAAAAAGGAGCCACAGACAGAACAGCCAGAAACTGAAGTAATGATACTGGAAGAGAAGCAGTTACCTCTATGTGCCTTCCATGTAAGAGAGGAATCTAGGATCTCCAGCGGCCGGTCTCCTGATGATTTGAACTGTAAGCCTCAGAACTGTAAGCTTTTAACTTAATAAATTCCCATTAAAGAAGCCAACCCATTTCTGGTATATTGCTCCCAGCAGGCTTTAGCAAACTAAAATAGAGTGCTACAGTGGGCAAAGCCTCAATCAGGTACTATGAATGATTCAAAGACCTCAATTTTAAAGTATTCAAGCAACTGATAATTAAATAGTAGAAATATTAAAAACACATTAAATCAGTTGTGGGTTGCAAAAAAAAAATTCTTTTTTTTCTCCAGACACTATCTTCAAATCTGCTGGTCTAATCCCTCTGTCTGTTATTTACGTTCACTGTGACTCCATCAAAGAACTTTTGGTCACTTTAAGATATAAAAATGGTCATATAAGCAGAGGTAAGTCAGAATTCTGCATTATTAGGCCAGGAGGGACTGTACATGTTTTTTATCTTCTCTCACATAAGGTGCTTCCTTAGCCACCTCATCCCAAACCCAGTTAAGGGAGCGTAGAAGAACCACTTGCAGAGAATGGGGTGCCTGTAGAAGGGCCAGTCACCTCATGCCTGGGTAGGTAATCTGCTCACACAGCAAGACTGGTTGATGTCTCAGCTCTCCCACATCCCTTCTACCACCTGGTTCTGCCAAGACACAAAAGAGTTGTGGAGAAGGATGGGTTAGCGGGAATACAGACCAGTCCTTAATGTTTGAGAAGGGTACCTTTTTGAAAGAAAGAATAAGCCTGTTCAACCCAATTGCAAAGGATTTAGAAAACCAAAAAGGATTTACAAATAGGGAGACTTACAGTTTTAAAAAAGAAACATTTGCCATGATTGAAACTTTCCACTCAGCCTGCCTAGAAAATGAATACTCTTGCCTAAAATACTTAACATGTAGCTCAAGTATCATAAGAATATTGCAGAAACACATTGAATGAATTATGCACCGTGATCAGGTGGGTTTTATCCAAGGTATTCAAGAATGGTTTAACATAAGTAAATCAATTAATGGGATATACCACTTACCAGATCGAAGGAGAAAAATTCCATGATTAACTCTATCAATGCAGAAAAGACATTTGACAAAATTCAACATCTTTTCTTGATAAAAACATTTTGAAAGATAGGAATAGAAAGAAACTTCCTTAACATAATGGGCATATACAAACAACCCACAGCTAACATCATACTCAATGGTGAAAAGCTAAAAGCTTTCCCTCTAATACAGAACAAGACAAAGATGCCCACTGTCACCACTATTATTCAACACTGTGTTAGAAGTTCTTTCTAAAGCAGTTAGGCAATTGAGAGAAATGAAAGTCATCCAACTTGGAAATAGTTTCACTATTTGCAGATGACATGATCTTATATATAGAAAGTCATGAAAAATTTATAGCAAAGCAACAGAGCTAAGAAATGAGTTCAGCAAAGTGACGGGATATAAGAGCAAAACACAAAAATAATTAGTGTTTCTATACACTAGGAATGAACAATCTGAGGAGGAAATAAGGAACAAAATCACATTTACAGTATCAACTAAAAGAATCAAATATCTAAAGGACTTGTACAAAGAAAACTACAAACATTGTGAAAAGAAATCAATGAAGGATATTCCATGTTCATGGATTGGAAGATCAAATGTCATTAAGATAAATTCTACCCAGATTGATTTACAGATTCAATGCAGTTCCAATAAAAATCCCAACAGCAGTTTTTTCCAGAAATGGAAAAGGCAATTATCAAATTTATTTGGAAGGGCAAGGGGCCCTAAACAGCCAAAACATCTTGAAAAAGAACAATTTTGGAGGACATACACTACTTGACTTTAAAGATTACTACAAAGCTACAGTGGTCAAAACAGCATGGTATTGGCACAAGGATAGACATATTAACCCATGAAACTAAATTGATAGTTCAGAAATAGATGCACACATATATGGCCAATGAATATTTGAGAAACAGCCAAGTCCACTCAACAGGGAAAGAATAGTCTCTTCAACAAATGGTGCTGGGAGAATTGGATATCCATATCCAAAAGAATGAAAGAGGATCCTTATCTCATGTTCTATACAAAACTTAACTTATGATTGATTGTAGACCTAAATATAAGAGCCAGGACCCTAAGACTCCTAAAAGATAATGTGGGGAAACATCTACAAGATTTTGTGGTAGGAAATGGTTTCATAAACTTTGCACCCAAAGTTTGAGCAATGAAAGAAAAAATAGAAGAATGGGACCATCTCAAAATTAAATCTTTTGCTCATCATAGGGGTTTATTAAGAAAGTGAAAAGGCAGCCTACTCAATGGGAGAAAATACTTGGAAACCACATGTCTGATAAGGGTCTAATATCTCACATATATAAAGAAATACTACAACTCACAAAAAAGACAAACAATCTGTGGCAGTTTGAGATTATTTTATGAATCCTAAAAAGAGAAAGATTATGTTTGTAAACTAATCTATTCTTCTAGGTGTGGCATCCGTTGGATTGTTGAGGGACCCTTGATTAAATTACCTGTTAAGATTAGGGCTTTGATTTGACCACATCTGTAAAGTGTGACTCAGGTTGAGTCCCCAACCCCTTGGTGGGCTGATATAAATGGATACTCAGTCAAGA
Organism: Cabassous unicinctus; assembly: GCA_029593785.1. Classification (NCBI taxonomy): domain Eukaryota; kingdom Metazoa; phylum Chordata; class Mammalia; order Cingulata; family Chlamyphoridae; genus Cabassous; species Cabassous unicinctus. The sequence goes on from JAQZBX010001313.1 coordinate 11,142, forward strand.
ATACACACAGGAAGAGAGAGTGCACTGTCATTTTTGATGCTGGGGACCTGGGAAGAGAGATGAATCATTCACCGGATAGTTTGCAGATGACTTTGGGAAAAGAGTGGAGACTGATACAGGAAGCCCTGAGAGACAAACCCTATGCCACCCTACAGCTGAGATCAGGAAGAAGCTGGACCCATGGAGTCTTAAGAGGAAGAGGAAGCCCAGGAAGGAGAGACTAGGCAGAGATCAGCAACCATCTTGCTTCAACACACGGCAACTGGCTTTGGTGAGAAAAGAACCTTGAGTTGGACTCTTCAGGGAATTGTAACTCTAAGCTTTTACCCCAAATAAATACCCTTTATAAAAGCCAACAGATTTCTGGTACTTTGCATCAGGACCTCTTTGGCAGACTAATACACAACCTAATTATAAAATGAGCAAAGGACTTGAACAGACACTTTTCCAAAGAAGAAATACAAATGGCTAAAAATCACAGGAAAATATGCTCAACATCACTAGCAATTAGGGAAATTGAAATCAAAAGTACAATGAGATATCCTTTCACACTTACTAGACTGACTGCTGTTAAAAAAATTCCAGAAAGCTACAAGTGTTGGAGAAATATGAAGTCATTCACTGCTGGTGGGAATGGAGAATGGTGCAGCCACTGTGGAGGACAGTTTGGTGGTTCCTCAGGAAGCGAAGTATAGAAATTGCCATAGGATCTGTCAATCTCTCTACAAGGTATATACCCAGAAGAATTGCAAGCAGGGACACAAACAGATATGTAAATACCAATGTTCATAGCAGCATTACTCACAATTGCTAAAAGATGGAAGCAACCCAAGTGTCCATAAGCAGATGAATGGATAAAGAAAATATAGTATATCCACACAAGAAGGAATGAAGTACTGACACATGTGACAATATGAATGAGCATTGAGTACCTTATGTTGAGTGAAATAAGTCAGATGCAAATAGGCAAATATTGCATGATCTCACTGATATGAATTAAGTATAGTGAGCAGACTCATGGATGTTGAATCTGAAAGATAGGTTACCAGGAGATAGAATGGGAGTAAAGAATAGTGAGCCAATGCTTAATCTATGCAGAATTTATAAGTAGGTTAATTGTAATAGTTTGAAAATGGATGAATGTGAGTGCAGTTAACAGTGCTAGAAAGAAAGCTAGAGGATAAAATGCAGGACTTTGTATCAGTGAATTCTGGGGTGGTCGAGGATTGTTGTTAATAATGCAAATATAAGAAAGTTCTTTCAGGAGTTATATCAAAGGTACGTCATTTGTACAGGGTGTTAATACTGGAGTGGGCTATGGGAAAAATGCATATACAGCATTTTTCTGTGGGCTATAAATGTATTCTTGTTGTCATAGGTATGTTTTCTGGATTGAGGCCAACACAGTACCTAACAAAATATTAAACATATTTACTTTCTCAAATAAGATGGCAAAAATCTTTGGAATACATAAGCCTAGCCTAACCAAAGAATACAGGTCAATATGCCAAGCCTTGATCTTAATATTGCAGTTATGAACCTTATCCTTGTAATAAGAAAACTAAACCTAATTATAATCAATACCTAAAAGTTACTTTCCTGAAAACCTACTTGTTACTCAAATGTGGCCTCTCTCTAAGCCAAACTCTGCAAATAAACTCACTACCTTCCTCCCAATATGGGACATGACTCCCAGGGATGAGACTTCCTGGCACCAAGGGATTATTACCAACCATTAATCAGCGATGCATTGGGAAAAAGACCTTGGCCAAAAAGGGGAAATGTTAAATAAAGCAGAGCTTTTATGGCTAAGAGATTTCAAAGTGATGTGGGAGATCATTCCAGAGATTATGCTTATGCAGGTCTTAGACAGATTTCACAAGCTGCCCTAGTAAACAAAGCCTCAAACAAAAGTGCTCCTGAAGGTCTTGGAATGTCTGGGCATCATAGACAAGCCATAAAGCCTCATGAAATCAGCACTTCCTTGGCAAGTCCTATTTGGGAATATATGAAAATCTATTTCTTCAATATAACATAATTATACACATTTATAATTCTTTTAATCATGATCCTTCTACTTCTTTTATTTGAACCTATAATTTTCAATTTTCTTGTTACATTTATTTCTCAGAGACTTGAATCTTAAGTTTGTTCATATGCTAGTTGAGCCCTGAAACCCAGCAGAGCTGCAGCCAACTCCTACTCTCCAGTTCTTCAGACTTGCCCTGGACAATAACAAAATGATGATGATGGACAAGTCCCATCCCAAAATCAAGCAGTATCTGCAACTACAAGCAAATCAATTCCTTTCCTCTGACCCATAATATCTAAGCCCCCTCTTAGCCTGAAGCAGTGAGAGCAGACAACCTCCCTAATCCCTCAAGATTGAGGAATGAACAAAACTAAGGGGGAGAAGGAAGGTAGCCATGGAGCAAAGCAGATTTATTGTTATTGTAGTTATTATCTTGTGTTAATGGAGTGGCTTGTAGCATTGATATAATAATAATTATGATAATGATAATAATAATAATAATAATAAAGAATGAACCCAGACTGTTTCCAGCAACTTCTCAGCTTTACAAGAATAAGTGGTAGATAAACATTTGGTGGAAGTTTTATGGCCTACTCTGTAGACTAAAGCAAAGCTACATGCACTATGGCAACCTTAATTTTCTGATATTCCTCTAAATGCATAAACATGGTTCACTGATGCTTTAAGTAAACTGAAACCAACTGCTTAGTGGGCACAGGATTTTCTTCTGGGGTGAGCAAAATGTTATAATCTAGATAATGGTGACGGTTGCACAAGATTGTGAATATACTTTATACCACTGAACTGTACACTTTAAAATGGTTAAAATGGTAAATGTATTGTTATGAGTATTTTGCCAAAATAAAAAATACATATTCCATTAAAAAAAGAATATTGCAGAAGACATTCTAATACTAAGTAGAAGGTGGAACTGGATAAACAATTTCTCTCTGAATCTAAAGTTCTAATATATCAGTCTTTTAAAATAGCATTTTTATTTCTCTTTATCGTAGTCTAAAACAAAACAGAGAGAAGAAAATAAAATCTCCTAAAAAATTACACAACTCAGAGATTTTGTTAAAATTCTTGTATATCACTCTATACATTTTTCTGTGTATCTCACAAATATAGATGCTCCAAATGTATACCCACATGCTCTCTTTTAATAAAATTTAAAAAAAGGGATTTTACTGATATAAAACTTGATTTTTTTTCACCTAAAAATATACAGTGTTTGTCTTTGTTCACTAATAAAAGAACACTGCATTAAACATTTTAAATACTGCATAGTATTTCACAGGATGAAATCATTACATTTTCTTTAGCCAGTTCCTACTTTTGAAGTTAGGTTTTTATCTGTATTTTTCTGATCATTTATAAATAATAATAGGATCAACATTCTTTTTTTAAAACATTCTTTTAAGAAAATCATTATGCTCATCCTTTATACATTGCATGAGGTTAAATTCTTTTTTCCCAAATCATGAAACAGCTTTATAACTTAGTATGTGTTGCATAAAATGAAATTCTTTGTTTTTTAAGAAATGTCTAAGGCATACAGAAAAAGGTATCTAATATCAATCTATACACTATTTCAGGTTGGCAGATTCTGTGAAGGAGAGGAGTGATTTCTTCACCTTCCAATTAATTGGCAATGAGTTCTACCATTTTTTAGGATCCTACTCTGTCTTGTGTTTAATACCACCTCCACCCCTTTTAGCTAAATGTACTGAAAGGAAACAGAAGTGCAAAGCCTAGCAATATAGTATCATTCACTTTTCTCTAACAGATAAATTACATTGTTGTCCTCTTCACTGAATTCCTAGCCCTTCTGAAGAACACTTAACAGGTATATATCAGTAGATTGAAGAAAAATCAGTAATAATAAAATCAGAATTGATTTTACCTTGCTACATTTCTAGGGAAAAGCAAAATCATTGGCAATATTCCTGAAAGAGAGTTTGCATTAAAATATATATCCTACTAGGAATTATAATATATTTGCAACATTCTAAATTCTTGTAAAGAACTCAATCTAGTGTGTAGAATCAATTTACATAATCTTTATGTATCCAAGGTTTGCTTTATGAGGATGAATTGAAGAGATGTTTATTAGGCTTTCTTTCTTATACAGTACAGCTAGTGGTTTTTTTTGTTTTTGTTTTTTCTAAAATTCTCTCTAGAATAAAGCATATTATTTTAGGATCTTTTCTATTTTTGCTCATTTTTTTAAAGTGTACCTTTTGTCTAAATCTTTCTTACTTTCCTTAACACCATCATCCTAGCTTTTTGTCTTAAAAAAATAATGCTTCTATATTTCTAAATTCAGTGAATATGTTTTAACACCCCAGACATATTTCCTGTGGCTTTTTAAAATAACCAGTTGAAATATAATTTTCCATAATTAGAATATAAATCATTTATTTCTTTAAAAGTTCTGGCAAAAGTAGACCAGGTAACCCAGTGGACTAAGCAAAAAGTTGCTAATAAAGACCCATGAGTGCTTCTTTTTGGTGACCTTAAGCAAATTTTATAGTCTTCAAATGCCAGAGGTGTTAATTAATTTAACTTTTTCCAAGTTAGAAAATAATGCTTACTTCTTGAAGGTTCATTACTTCATGCAATCAATGCTTACGAATTAATACTAGTAAGAAATGAATGCATGTGAGGGAAAGAAAGGCATGGTTAGCTACACAGCTGGATGTGCAAAGCACAGAGATGAAATAAGGATTTAGGAATTATCACTGCTAAAGGATTTGCCCTTTCTTCTTATGTTTAAAACTTATTCACAGACAAAACCTTCTCTGAACTCCCTTTACATCAACAAATCACTGCTCTCTCATGTATTTACTGCTGCATATCCTCCCATCCTTGTCTGGTTCTCTCCCTCAAGACTGGTAGCCAGTTTATTCTCTTTCAATCAAACCAGGGTCTCAAAGTAGGCATGATACCATCATGTAAAACAGCCTTTATGCCAAGGTTCCAAAACTTGCTTTTTAATCATGATAATGTAATGCCAAGAATGCCTTCAGCTGCAAAAAAAGAGTGGTTTAAATATGAGTGGCTAACACAAATATGGGTTTATTTCCACCATCTTCAGCATGCTTACTCTATTTCCTAAGGATTGTTGCCTCATGGTCACAAATGGCTACCACAATTCTGGGCAGCATACTTGCACTTAAATCACTAGCCCTTATATAACTACCTCTTGTGTTTCTAATACCCATTTTGCTTCAGTTGTGCACAGCCATTAACTAAAGTTGTTATCATTATGCCAGACTTTAATGTTTTTGTAAGATTAAAATCATGGCTAGACACACAGACATAAAAAATATCTGAAAATGTCATGACCATAACATTTTATTGTAAATTCTTCCTGTTTTCATTTCCTAGGCTGCTCAAGCAAATACCATGAAATAAATTAGGGTAAACAATTGGGAATTTATTCACTTGTGATTTGAGGTTGGGAAAAAGTCTAAATCAAAGCATTATCAAGGTCATGTTTTCTTCCCTGAAGGCTGTGACATTCTGAGGCTGGCTGCTGGCAATCCTTGGTCCTTAGCTTGTCACAGGGCAAGGCATATGGCAGCATCTCCTTGATACTGAGCAAGAGTAGGTTCTTTTCTCCTAATGCAATGCAATTTAGGAATTTAAAGTCAATTCCTAAACCACCACGGTTTCAAAGAGAGAAAAAGTTTATTTGGTTGTGCAAGCAAAGGAGGTCAGTCACCTTAGTCCAAAAACTGCCCTGTGATCTGCAGAAATTCTAATATTTTACAACATCAGGGCACTAATGAATAATTGGGGTGGAACTGAACACAGGTCCCTCCATTAATAAACATTAATGGGTTGAACAAGCTGGTGGTTGATCCCAAATCAAGGGTAGTTGCAAAGTTACAATTATTGCAAAGATCAAGGTTCTGAGATAGGAAAGTACAGAGTAGAGGTCAGTAACAAGGTTTTCCATATGGATAGTAAACAGAGGAAGGTGGGATGGTCACCACCCCAATAGTAAAGATACACAAGGGTGAGTTCAATCTAGAAACAAGGGTAAGGTCAATCTAGAACTACCATCACCAAGGTAAACATACATATGGGTGAGGTTAAGTCTAGAGTCACTATATCCAGGGGTGAGACCACTCTAGCTAGCTTCAGTAATTTCAGGTATTAACCTTTGTTATTTTATCATATAAAGGCATCTATATAATGATTTAGTAATCAAAATTAACCCTCAGTTACATCCTAGTCTCTCCCTTCTTTTTGGGGTTCTGTTGATGTTCAGCTTCCGGCTACTGCCTCTGTGGCTCTCTCTCTCTCTGCCTGAATTTCATTCTACTTTTGGAGGACTCCAGTAGTAGGATTAAAACCCATCCAGATTGAGGTGGACTGTGTCCTAACCAAATAACCTCATCAAAATGTCCTACTTACAATGGGTTCACACCCACAGGAATGGATTAAGTTTAAGAAGATGTTTTTCTGAAGTACATACAGCTTCAAACCACCACACTTTTTATATGTTAGAAACAAAATTCTGAAGGTAGAAAAATATAGTGTTCTTTATGTGTTTACCTTTTCAGTTTATTCAAAACACTAAGATAGTAAAACAGGAAAGATTCTAAGGTGACCACCCTCAAGCATGGAGATATTCTTAGGCATTTTATCTCATCTAAGTGTATGTGCCCAAAGCTTTTAGACATCACTGTTATTATCATGTTAATTTCTAGGAGGACAAGTTCTCTCTCTTATTTACAATTTTATCTTCAGTAAGTGAAAACTACCAGAATACTGTAGGCTCTGTTAAAAGAATGAATAAATGTATCATCTTCCATTAATAATTTAAATCATATTTTCCCCAAAAATGCATTTGTTTGGCTTGTTTACAAGTTTATATTTTACAAATAGCATGTAGGGCTGTTTTTGATTTTGCAATCCCGATATTATTCTGTAGAGTTATTCCTCACAGAGTTATCTAACACCTGTGAACAAAACACATAAAAGTTCAAGGATTTCCTGACTTTGAAACATTATATCTACACAGTTGAGCTATAAAGGCAAATCTACGCACCATTTTTGGTGGCCACAGCTCATGGATACTGAACTAATCATCATATACTGAAAATCATTTAACTGAAACCTGGGAAGGTAAGGATTCATCCTAATTTTTAATGTAAACAAAAACAGTATGACTATGCCATATGCCACATATGAAGAAAGAAAATGAGTTTTCATCTACTGTGTGGCACGCTAATTTTCAGATTGAAAAGACCACACATTTAAATATCATCTTCGTAATCTTCCTAAAGAGCACAGGAAATTGTGGATTTTTTTCCCCTGACATTTTTTACTTATATGCAGCTTGTCCCAATTTGACTTAGTAAAATTCCAGCAGAAACCATTTGCCTGCAAAACAGTACATTGGAGCCACAAAGAGATCTACTGCTCTTCATATAGACTGCTACACTGAATAGGCTGCGAAAGAGCCATAAAGAAATACTTTAATAACTGTGGGAAAAAACACATGTAAAGTTTTGCCTTTTTAAACCACTGACAAATGATACTCTCCATACTATCAACATGTGGCCTCATTTATAGACAATGATATCTTCTTTTGGACAAAAGTAGGGCAAAATAAAGAAACAAAGAAAAGTAATTTTTTATATTAATGCAAGTGAAACACATATTCAGATTTGAAATTTCTCATATTTGGATATTACCATGTTAGCTTCATCACCTGTTTTTGTTTGGGTATTTTGTTTTGGTTTGTGATTTAGCTGTTCAGAACTTATCTGGCTCAAAATTTTGAGAAGGTAATATTTAATGAGAGGCATCATAACATCATCATCTCATCTGGAGGAATGACCAGTGAACTATTTGGTCTTTCATTTTGTTTCCCACAGTATATTATATACATGCTTTTATGAGTAGAAATAGTTCAATAAAAATTTTAAAAATTGTAATATAAATGTAATAAAGTGTAATAAAGACAATAAATTTTAAAAATACCTAACATCTTTGTGATCCAGGAACTGACTATGCAAAGGGCTTTACAAACATTTATCCTCTCAAAAATCCTAATCTTGACATTGTTATTGTCTCCATTGTGTGGATAAGAAAACTGAGGTGCAAAGTGATAGAGCAACTTGCCTAAGGTTGCACAGCCAGGAATTGGAAGAAGAGAGATTTGAATTTAGCTCTGGATTCTTAATTTCTGTTTTACAAGAATGCGTGAAATCCAAATAATCTACTAAATATTATCAGGAAATGTGAGGTTTACGATCAGAGTAAATTTTCCTGTAATTATGATACTTTAATGAAACAGAACAAGTAGAGAAGAAATCTTTTCATGGCAAATATGAAATCTTTACATTTTTGTGCATTATCTTCTCTCAAATAGAGATTATCATAGGGCTAACTCCCAAAGATGCCAGAAGAGATAGACATATAAAATGATAGAAATAACTTGATGGTTAATAATAAAGGCAGGAAACACTAAGGGGTTCAGGATAACAGCCCCATGCAAAAACAGATTAGGGTCGTAAAGGGGAATGGATGATGATGTAAAAGTCATTAGAACCTCTGCTAAATTTGATTTTTTTTTCAGGTTTTAAAAATTCCTAAGTCTAAGAAAAATATAGACATTTTGGGTTCTGACATTGCTATTCTTTATGGTTCAAGGCTGGAAAATTTTCACTTCTAACTCATATTATTTTAGAGAAAGATTTCTGCTATCTAAAAATATAAGGAACTTGCTGTGGCTAAGTCAGGTCCATTTTTTACAGCAGTCAACTTATTTTACCATTTACCCATTTCTTACAGGTATGCAAGGAGAAGCTATTTTTCTCAGAATTTTGTCTTGTATTAAAATAATACTGCACAATCCCTGTTACTTAGATACCCCCTTAGAAAAGACTGATCTCCAGAACAACTTGGAGGTCAATGGGGTTGAAGTTATTTCAGGTGATTTAGAGGCAGGGCATAAAGAATACCTTCAAAATTTTTGGTTTTCCTTCCTCACTTACATAAATCAAAGACAACACAGTAATTACCATTTACTTTTAAAATATTTATACTTCACTTCTGAAGTACCCCCAAAGAATAGAGCAAGTTACATGCAAAATTCATCATCAGCGGTTTGAAAATACCCAAATGCGCCTCATTGTCTGCAAAGCAAGGAACCTATCCTTGTCATGAGTGAATCAACAAAAATCAAATTAACAATTATTTTAAGAGCCAACTATGTACTAGATTTTGCTAAAAAATGTGGTAACTAAAAATCCTCTTTAAGCTAGTCTTTACATTAAAAAAGACTACAATCTAAATATGGTCAAGTCTACTGAAGTATATTGGGACACACAAAACACTGCTCAATCTTTTTTTTTTTCTTTTTGTCCTTACATGACACTGAGCTATTTTGGTTCTTTCTGTCAAAAAATACAATCCTGACTTCTCCTTTTCCTGCTCCCTCTTCATTGCTGGTCCTTCTCAAGGACGAGTGGTTAGTCCTCTTCCTCTGTCTTTTCCTACTTTCTGCTGGTAAAACCAAGGATTCTTATTAAGAGTCTGTGTGCATGAGTGTTAAGTACTAAGCTCCAACCCAGAACTCTCTGAACTTCAGTTCTGAATTTCCTAGAGCCCTGAGGACATCACAGCATGGATATCTCATTGGCTTCTCAAAACCAGTTTGTACAAACTGACTTGGCTTCTGCCTCACCAAATAAAATGGTCCTCAACAATTCTATACTGCCAGCCTATAATAAACTTGGCTCCCTTTTTGATCTTGTCTTTGATTTCTCCCTTACCACTTCCACAGATAAAATTGGAAGTATCATTTGCACCTCAATTCTTCTTTGCCTTCCACAATATCTCCCTAAGTTGACTGAGTTGCCTTTCATTCAAATTATCATTCTAGTTTAGTCTCCCACCTGGGACCTCTCTCAAATATTTTGAAGGTCCCCTATTGCCCATTGCATTTGTTAGGAATTGAATTCAGCTGTTAGTACTGAGACCTGAAGAACAGTGTCTTAAACAAGATAGGGAGTTATTTTTCTCTCACTTAAGTCTGAAGACAAAGAATTCACATGGAATGCAGTGTCTCCATGATGTCATAAGTAGTTCAGCATCCTTCCATTTTCTTGCTCTACCACAGTTAGTCCATGACATCCACCTTCACATCAGCAAGATGATTGTAAAATGTAAGGGGCAAAGTGGGTTAGCTGTGTCATCTTCCTTAAAGTGTTTTATTGGAAGTTTCACTCAGCAACTCTTCACATAGCATTGGCCACCCTGATCTTCAAGGAGACAGGCAAAAGAGTATTTAGCTAGGCAAATTGTCACAAGACATAAGTTTCTGTTAGTGAAGAAGAAGGAGGAATGGATATTGAGCAAGTAATTAACCTTACCTAATTTATTTTACCAAAGTTATTCAAAGTGTTCCCATAGAAAGTAAGTTCTGTGAGTGTGGTGGACTGAATTGTGTTTCCTAGTTTGGATGTATTCTTGGTCTTGGTCTGCATTCTGGTGGTTGTGGACCCATTGTAATTGGGATCTCTTGAAGATGTTACTTCAGTTAAGGTGTGGTACAACAGAATCAGGTTGCGCTTTAATACAGATTACTGGGGTCCTTTATAAAAAGAATTAAATTCAAACATAGAGAAAGCCATGGGAGGAAGCTGAAAGTCAATAGAACCTGGAGGAGAGAGGAGAAGACATCGCCGTGTGCATTGCCATATGGCAGAAAAGCCAAGGACCACGGATCACCATCAGCCAGCCCCAGAATGTCACGGTCTTCTGGGAAACAGCGTGACCTTGCTGATGCCTCAATTTTGTACTTCTAGTCTCAAAATATGAGTCAATAAATTCCTGTTGTTTAACCCAACCCATTGTATGATATATGCGTTATCAGCTGGGAATCTAAGATAATGAGCATGAGACTATTTCTGTTTTGTTTTCTTTTATATCTCCATTGCAGTGAATATTGAATCACATATAGTTGTTCCTCAGTAAACAACTGTTGAATGAATGAATAAATCTGGAAATTACTACTGTTTACCCATTCTTTCACTTTAAAAACATTTATAGAGTCTTTATTATGTTCAAGGTACTGAGAAAACAGATTAAAAAGATACAATTGTCCTCAAAGATATCACAGACTACTATCAGTAGTAGAAAAAATAAACATATAATTATAATGTAGCATAGATAATGCAGGAAACTGGGAAGTATTTTTGAACATGGGGTGCTATTAGGGGTGCAAAGGGGGGGCAGTTAATCTTGGGACAGGCTGGGGCAAGAACATATTTGCGAAGAACAACTTACGTAAGCTCCATAAGGACAGGAACCACAGGTATCTGGTTTGCAGCTTTCTTGCACATCCAGCACTATATATGGCACATTGTAAGTATTCAGTAAATATTTGTTTTAAAAAAGAATGAGTTAGCCAGGCAAAGAAAGGAAGAGTGCATGGATAGCAAACCAGTTAATGGAAACAATATATGCTAAGATGTGGGAGGGTGAGTGCAGAATGTTCAGGTAATTCCAGGAATCGGTGTGGCTGACAAGTAGGGTCCAGGTTAGAAATATGCAAGACTTGAGGCTAGATAGCAAACAGCAGAAAGAAATCATGAGGAAGCTTCTATAATAAGTGAAAGTGTGGGACTTTTAACCTGAATGGAAAATTGGGCCTTTGAAGGATCTTAAGCAAAGTATTCATCTAATTTTGCTTTTGAAAGATGATTATGGTAGTGGAGGGTAAAGGGGGTTGAAAGATGTTAGGGTCGAGAAAGGAAGGGGATATGAAGGCAGAATGACCAATCAACCAGAGAAGATGTAATAAGTTCCTGAACTAAGGCAGTGATGGCTGTGACCATGGAGTAGGAGGTAAGAGATTAAATCTATTCATGCCCTCCTCTTCTTCACCACTTCTATGGTGTCCCCTTCACTATACCTTCTTTCCTTTCCTTCACTCCCCACCTATCTAGATTCCATGTAGCCTTCATGATCTATACAAATAAAATTCTCTCAAACTTTTCTCTTCCCTACATTAAATTACTCCTAATCTCTCTTCTAAATCACTAAAAAATTTTCTTTTTTCTTTGAAGATATTAATTACAATATTATGAATGTGTGATAGGTTTTATTGACTCCACTAGATTTTAAGACACTTCAGTGTAGCAATTGTGTGTTAATCATTGCCTTATCTCCCCAGATCTGTGAACAATATTAAGCCCATCTTCAGCAGTAGAGAAATGTTTCCCTGTTTGCATAATGCACTGTATCAGGGAGTTCTGTTCCAGGACTTAGTTATTGCTGACTCACTTGTTCCCTTGGTGACCTTACCAAACAGTTTGGTCAGCAGTCTGAGAATGTAAGGAGACCTTGACCTATGACATTCTTCTTTCCTCAATTCATTTATTTAATAAATATTTATTGAACACTCACTTATCAGTCATTATGCTCAGTTTTTGGAAAACAAACATGAATAAAACCTGGTCTCTTAACTTAAGGGAGTTTTAACCTAGAGTGGGGAGATAGGCAAATAAATGCATTAGCGCAATCAAGAGTTACAGAGTCTGGGAAAGAAGTGAGGGGAGTGTGTGTGTGGATATGTGAATAGAGTACAAACACAGAGTTGTAAGTTCTATTGAGGGTGACATAGCTTAGGAGAGCTCAGGGATAGTCACGTTTCAATAAATCTTTGAGTTCGGAAATATGAGTAGGTTTTTGCAAGGTAACAAAAGGGGAAGAACGTTCCTGGCAGAGAAAGCAGCTTGAACAAAGTAGCAGAAACATGGGAGAGCACAGCAATTTGCAGGGATCACTCTAATTTGCTGTTGCCCTCATGTGGAATATAGGGAACAGAATATGACTGTTTGCCAGAGACAGCGGACTGGGACTAGATCTCAAAAGGCTCATAGGTGACGTTACAGGACTTGGATTCCATCCTGGAGGTAACAGGATATGTTCATTTCTGTTTGTGTTCTGGCTGGATTTGAATTCCAAAGTGTTAAGATAATCATACTCATTTTTCAGGATGTCTATTAATTTTTCCCTTCAAACTCAGGGGACACTTCTAACTTCCTCCTAGAGCATTCTCCCACCTAAAGCTATTAACATAATGTAGTAATAGCAACTAATATATTGTCCATATTTTAATTTCCCCAATTTCTCCATAATGTCTTTTATAACTGTGTACATGTGCATGTGTTTATTTTTTTATTCAGATCTATTCAAAGCTCATATACAACATTTGAAGGTCATACCCTCTTCCTATAGTTATCTATAATCTGGAACTGTTCTTGTTTTTTTGTGTTTATTATTTTTTTTGTATGCCTCAACTGGCATATATAGCTGCTATTCTTTTTCCTTTTCTCTAATATATTTGTATTTATATTTTGTAAAAAAGAGTTTTATATATGCAATATCACCCATATTTGTGTTTTACACGAGGTTTTACTAACTTATAGAGTCCCATGTTACAGTTTTTTGCTTTCCTTCTAGTAATACACATGACCTTAAATTTTCCTTTTCAACCACTGTCATACCCATACAATAACACTGCTAGTTATAAACACCATGATACACTTTAACCATTTCTGCTGATTTCCAATATTTACAAACAACCTTTTCCATTCTCTGCCTTCCTATTTTCTGGTGACCTATATTCAAATTATTAACGCCATGATTTTACACAATATATTTAGTTCATAATAGCACAATCATACAGTATTTGTCCTTTTGTGTCTGGCTTGCTTCACTCAACATGTCCTCCAGGTTCAGCCATGTTGTCATAGGCTTCATGACTTCATTTCTTCTTACTGCTGCATAATATTCCATCATGTGTATACATCACAATTTGCTTACTCTTTCATCAGTTGATGGACATCTGGGTTGTTTCCAACTTTTGGCTATTGTAAATAATGCCGCTATGGAACTTCAGTGTGCAGATGTGTATATTTGTGTCTCTGCTCTCAGTTCTTCTGGGTATATACCTAGTAATAGTATTGTTGGGTCACATGGCAAGTCTATATTCAACTCCTTAGGAACTGCCAAACAGTCCTCCACAGTGGCTGTACCATTCTACATTCCCACCAACAGCGAATAAGTGTTCCTATCTCTCCATATCCTCTCCAACATCTATAGCTTTCTGACTTTTTATAGCAGCCAATCTAATAGGTGTGAGATGATATATCATTGTAGTTTTGATTTGCATTTCAGAAATCATTAGTGTTGTTGAATATTTTTTCATGTGTTTCTTCACCATTTGTATTTCTTCTTTGGACAATTGTCTTTTCAAGTCTTTTCCCCATTTTTTAATTGGGTAGTTTATCATTTTATTGTTGAGTTGTATGATTACTTTGTATATCATAGATATTAAACCCTTATTGGATATGTGATTTCCAAATATTTTTCTTCCATTGAGTTGGCTTCCTTTTCACCCTTTTTGACAAAGTCCTTTGAGATGCAAAAGTGTTTAATTTTGAGGAGGTCCCATTTATCTATTTTTTCTTTTGTTGCCTGTGCTTTGGGTGTAAGGTTTAAGAAACTCCTGCCATAAGGTCTTGAAGATGTTTTCCTACATTTTCTTCTAGGACTTTTATGGTTGTCACTTTTATATTTAGATCCTTGATCCATCATGAATTAATTTTTGTATAAGGTGTGAGATAGGGGTCCTCTTTCTTTCTTTTTCAATATGGATATCCAGTTCTCCCAGCACCACTTGTTGAATAGACCCTTCTGGCCCAGTTGGGAGGGCTTGACTGCCTTGTCAAAAATCACTTAACTGTAGATAGATGTGAGGGTCTATTTCTGAATTCTCAATTTGGTTCCATTGGTCAATGTGTCTATCTTTATGCCAGTACCATGTTGTTTTTACCACTGTAGCTAGGTAATATGTTTTGAAGTCCAGAATTGAGAGTCTTCCAACTTCATTCTTCTTTAATAAGATCTTTTTGGCTATTTGGGTACCCTTACCCTTCCATAGAAATTTCATAATTGATTTTCCACTTCTGCAAAAAAAGCTGTGGGGATTTTTATAGAGATTGCATTGAATCTGTAATTCAATATGGGTAGAATTGACATCTTAACGATATTTAGTCTTCTAATCCATGAACATGGAATGTCATTTCATTTATTTAAGTCTTCTTCAGTTTCTTTTAGGAATGTTTTGTAGTTTTTGGAATACAGATCCTTTATGTTCTCAGTTAAGTTTATTCATAAGTATTTGATTGTTGTTGTTGCTATCATAAATAGAATTTTTTTTCTGATTTCCTTCTCAGATTGCACATCAGTAGTGTGTAGAAACGCTATTGATTTTTGTGTATTAATCTTGTATCCTGCTACTTTGTGGAACTTGTCTATTAGTTCTAGTAGCTTTTTTTTGTGGATTTTTGGGGAGATTCTAGATATAGGATCATATCATCAGCAAATAGTGAATGTTTTACTTCTCCCTTTCCTATTTGAGTACCTTTTATTTCTTTGCCTAGTCTAATTGCTCTGGATAGAACCTCTAGCACAACATTGAATAACAATGGTGATAGTGGGCATCCTTGTTTTGTTCCTGATCTTGGCGGGAAAGCTTTGAGTCTTCACCATTGAGTACTATGCTAGCTTGTTTTTTCACATATGCACCTTACCATATTGAGAAAATTTCCTTCTATTCCTATCTTTTGGAATATTTTTATCAAGAAAGGGTGCAGTATTTTTTCAAATGCCTTTTCTGCATCAATCAAGAGGATCATGTGATTTTTCTTCATCAATTTATCAATGTGGTTTATTACACTAATTGATTTTCTTGTGTTGAACCACCCTTGCATAACTAGGAAAAAAACCATTTGATTGTGGTGTATAATTTTTTAATGTGCTTTTAGATTCTGTTTGCAAGTATTTTGTTGAAGATTTTACATCTATATTCATTAGAGATGTTGGTGTGTAGTTTTCTTTTCTCGTAATATCTTTATCTTGTTTTGGTATTAGGGTGATGTTGGCTTCCTAGAATGAGTTTAGTAGCATTCCTTCCTGTTCAATTTTTTGGAGGACCTTAAGCAAGATTGGTATTGAAAAAATTCACCTGTGAAGCCATCTGGTCCCAGACTTTTCATCTTTAAGAGGTTTTTGATGACTGTTTCAATCTCTTCACTTGTGATTGGTTTGTTGAGGTCTTCTATTTTTTCTAGCATCAGTGTAGGCAGTTTGTGTATTTCAGGGAATTTGTCCATCTCCTCTACATTGGCAGTTTCTTGGCACATAGTTGTTCAAAGTATCCTCTTATGATCTCTCTTATCTGCAGGGTCAGTGGTAAGGTCCCTGTTCTCATTTCTGATTGTATTTATTTGTGTCTACTCTCCCTTTTTCTTTGTCAGTCTAGCTAAGAGTTTGTTAATTTTGTTGATCTTCTCAAAGAACCAACTCTTGGTTTTGTTGATTCTCTCTATTGTTTTCTTGTTCTTGATTTCATTTATTTCTGCTCTGATCTTTACTATTTCTTTCCTTCAGCTTGGCTTGGGATTAGTTTGCTGTACTTTTTCTTCTTCCAGGTATGCAGTTAGATCATTGATTTTAGCTCTTTCTTCTTTTTTTAATGTAAACATTGAGGGCTATAAATTTCCCTCTCAGCACTGCCTTTGCAGTGTCCTATAGGTTTTGACATGTTGTGTTCTCATTTTCATTCATCTCAAGATATTTGCTGAACTCTCTTGCAATTTCTTCTTTGACCCACTGATTATTTAAGAGTGTGTTGTTTAATCTCCATATATTTATGAATTTCTCTTTTTTCTGTCCATTATTGATATCCAGCTTTATTCCATTATGATCAGAGAAAGTGTTTTGTATAATTTCTGTATTTTAAAATTTATTGAGACTTCTCTTGTGACCCAAAGTATACTCTATTTTTGAGAAGGGTCTATGAGCACTTGAAAAGAAAGTATACCCTGCCATTTTGGGGTGCAATACTCCATAGATGTCTGTTAGATCTATTTCATTTATCATCTTATTCAAGCTTTCTGTTTCTTTGTTTATCCTCTGTTCAGATATTCTATACAATACTGAGTGGTATTTTGAAGTCTCCAAATATTATTGTAGAGACATCTATTTCTCCCTTCAGTTTTGCCAGTGTGTGCCTTATGTACCTTGGGGCATTCAGGTTAGGTGCATAAATATTTGGTATAGCTATTCCTTCTTGGTGAATTGGCCCTTTTATTAATATATAATGACCATCTTCATCCCTTATAACAGTTTTGCATTTGAAATCTATTTTGTCTGATATTAGTATTGCTACTCCAGCTCTTTTTTGTTTACTATTTATATGGAATAGCTTTTTCCAAACTTTCACTTTTAACCTGGTTGTGTCCTACATCTGAGGTGGGTCACTTGCACACAACATAGACAGCTCATATTTTTTATCCATTCTATCAGTCTATATCTTTTGATTGGGGAGTTCAATCCATTAACATTCAATTTTATTACTGTAAAAGCATTACTTAATTCATTCATTTGTCCTTCAGCTCTCTATTGTCATATCGTTCTATTGTCTGTCTTCTTATCCTTTATTTATCCTTCCTAATAGTCTTCATTTCTAAACTCTTCTCCAAATCTCTCAGCCTTGTTTTTTCCTTTCAGGCTGCAGCACCATCTTTAGTACCTCTTGTAAATCTGATCATTTGTTAACATATTCTATCAGTTTTTGTTTTTCTGTGAAGACTTTGATCTCACCCTAATTTTTGAAGGACATCTTTGACAGATACAGAATTCTTGGCTGGCAATTTTTCCCTTTCAGTACCATAAATACATCATATCACTTTCTTCTCTCCTCCATGGTTACTCATGAGAGGATGGCACTTAATCTTACTGAGCTTCCTTTGTATGTGATGCTTTGCTTTTCTCTTGCTGCTTTCAGAATACTCTTTTGTTTTTTTAAAAAAAGTTTTATTTATTAATTTCTGCCCCCTATCCCCTCACTGTTTTTGCACTCACTGTCTGCTCCCTGTGTGCTCTTCTGTGTCTGCTTGTCCTCTCCCAGGCAGCACGGGGAACCGATCCCGGGACCTTCTAGAGTGGAGAGAGGCGCTGAATCTCCTGCTCCACCTCAACTCCCCAGTCTGACACATCTCCCATTATGTCTCCTCTGTGTCTCCCCTCGTTGTGTCATATTGCTGCACCAGCTTTCCACATGGGCCAGCACTCCGGTGTGGGTCATCACTCCCATGCAAGCCAGCACCCCGTGCAAGCCAGCAACCCATGAAGGCCAGCTCACTGCACAGAACAGCTCACTTTTCATCAGGAGGCCCCAAGAATTGAACCCTGGACCTCCCACAAGGTAGATGGGAGCCAAAGCACTTGAGCCACATCCACCTCTCCAGAATACTCTATTTATCTCTGATATTTGTCATTCTGAATAGTAGGTGTCTTGGGGTAGGTCTATTAGGATTTATTCTGTTTGGCATTCATTGTCCGTCATGGATATTGATATTTATGTCCTTCATAAGGATTGGGAAGTTTTGCTCTTTATTTCCTCAAATATTCTTTCTTCCCCTTTTCCATTCTATTCTCCTTCTGGGACACCAATAACTTGAATGTTTTTTTGTGTTTCACATTGTCATCTATTCCCTGAGACTCTCTTCCATTTTTTTCCAATCTCTTCTCTTTCTGTTCTCCTGTCTTTTCCAGTTCAGATGTTCTGTCTTCAAAATCACTAATTCTGTCTTCAAGCAATTCAAATCTGCTTTTATGTGTCTTCAATGTATTTTTAATCTAATCCATCATGTCTTTCATTCCCATAAGGTCTGTTACTTTTCTTTGCAGGTTTTCAAATTGTTCTTTATGTTCTCCCAGTGTCTTCTTGATATCCTTTATTTCTTTAGTCATATTTTCTTTAAATTCTTTGAAATATTTAGGAGAGTTGTGTGATTATTACTGATTAATTGTCTTAAATCCTGTATCTCTTCTGGATATTTGGTTTGTTCTTTTGGCTGGGCCATCTCTTCCTGTTTCCTAGTATGGCTTGTAATTTTTTGCTGATGTCTAGGTGTCTGAATATGTTGGTGAATTTCTTCTGATGGCCATTTCTCTCTCTCTTGCCTATTGTTTTTTCTTTTCTTTTCTTTTCTTTTCTTTTTTTACAGCTCTTCTTTGATATTTGGTTCAACTTATTCTAAATCTTTAAAATTGTCAAATTTACATTTTCAAAATTGGGCCAGGGACTTACTAGTGTGGTGCAGATTTTCTCCCAAGGGTTGGGTACAGAGGGCACAGAATAGTTTTTGTCCATGCAATTTCCAGACCCACCAGCAGGTGGCACTCATCAATGCACCTTTCCACAGAGGTGTTTCAGTCTCAGTTTTCCTGTATTCCTGTGTTGAAACCTCAGATTAGAAATTCAAAGAAGGCTTTCTGCTGAATTCACTGAAGAAAAGCACCCCAAACTTCCCTCCCTTTTCCCTGGAAACAGCTGACAGGAATGAAGATGTGTGTTCCCCTCTCAGTCAGCTTCAATGAGACAGGGGTTTTACCCCAGCTTAATATCTTGGGAGTGGAGGAGGAGAGCCCTTCCTGGCCACCAAGGGAGCTTAGTAACTCCCATTTGTCATTTTGGCTTCTTGATCTTTCTGTCCTTCATCCTCCTGGGAGTTATGTAGCACTGTCCCAGTCTGCTGACCCCCAAAGCAGCTCCCTTGGCCAGCTTTTGGCTCTTTTTCTGTTGTTTTTGTGAGAACATTCAGCTCTGCCTGTTAGTCTGTTGATATCTTCTCACAATCTCCTTTTATGTTTTGTTTTTCATAATATTGAATCTTTGAAGAGCACAGAAGCAATTGTCTTCTAGAATTCCCAAATTTTTAATTTTTCTAATTGTTTCCTTGTATTTAGACTTGGATTAAACATTCAGATCAGGAATATTTAACTACACAGATAATACTGTTCAGTATATGTTTTAAATATGCATATATGCCGTTTTTCTGTTGGTCTCATTCTGTTTCATAATCTTTCCCTTCACAAACATTTTTCAAATCTGTCATTACTATTGTATATATGCCAAGTTCACTGTTTCTCACTGTAATATTATAATTTCAGTGGGCAGTCGCCATCCCCATACCGTCCATCCATTGCTGTAATGGAAATTCAGGCTACACACAACTCGTGGCTGCCAGACAGCACCAAGTGACCATCTGTGTTTGAACCTCAAGAAGATAGTTGTTCTTTTTATCCTCTTTCTAAGCAGAGTAGTGGCATGATCAGATAAGTATTTTTGAAAAATCACACTTATGGAAGTGTAGAAGATAAATTTAGAGTGGGACATAATGGAGGGAGGAAAGCAGTTAGGAGACACCACAATTCAGAAGAGAGATAAGGAAAGGCTGGTTTAAGTTAGCACTAGTAATCGTTTTGGTGGGGAGTGGACAGATGGACTTTAAGGAGACAGAATCAGCAGAACTACACTTAACCCCATCTCCATGGTTGAGAAAGAGCATCCCTTTGCACATATCTTCCAGATACCTTTGTGATGTTCAAAGAGAAATGGGTATTGTGAAAGGAATTTTCAGGGAAAGGAGGAGAGAAAGTTACCATTTTCAATAATGTATGCAGTGAGACATATTTTAACTCCAGGGGGAAAGGATGACTGTGTCAAGGCAACAGCGTGGCATGGGCAGGGGCTGACAAATTGAAATGCTGTCAGAGTAAAGAAGCAGTTTAAGCCTTGGGCACAGGCCACAGAAGACACACTAATTTAATTCATTCTGATGAGTCCAGGCATCTAACACACAAATTGGTATTAATTTAGACAAATCTTTTTCTGAGATCATTGTATTAAGGAAGATTTAACTATCATCTACATGTAGAATGTTGGCAGCATTAGTCCCAACACTTGTAGTATCTCATGGCCATGTAATATTAGGTTCTTACAGGAATCAGTTATTATGGAAAACAGAAACATTTCCTCCACAATCTGAACTTCTTTCAACTTCCATAGAACAGTGTTTTCCAAACTGTAGCTAAGGATGCTTTACAGTGGTTATGACAAGAATTATTTTTAAACTTAAAAAAGAAAGTCATTATAAATTTCATGTTTCTACAGGCATCATTGTTAGTTTTTAAGATATTTAAAAGAAATCTTAGTCAAAAAATAAAAATAAAAACAAAACAAAACAAAACTAAACTAAAAGAAACCTCAGTCTACTAGAATCTGACCAAATATAGAGAGGTTACAAGCACAGATTTGGAATATATCAGATCTACCACGAATACAAGCTTTTTCATTTAATAGTTCTATGGTCTATAAGCCTCATGTTTCTCATCATAAAAATAGAGAGAATACTAGCTAATATCAGCATGGCTTTAAAGTTTACATGAAGTTACATAAGTTACATAAGCATAAGCATGTAAAGCAGTGAGGTAGGCTGCAGTGTTTTTCACAAATCCCCAATGACATCAGACTTAGTCATGTGACTTGCTTTGGCCTATGGTATATGAGAGGAAAATGATGTGATGCATTTCTGGACAGAAGCTGAAAGAACCAGCATATGATTTTTCCATGATCTTTCTTTTTCCCAAACCACAAGCATGGACAATGTTCCAGATAGACGCGGCTAAATCAGTTTAATTTCTGGGGTAAAACTGGTGTGTAGCGTAGCCAAACAGGACTTAGAATGAACCTTTAATGTGAACAAGAATTAAATTTTTGATGATTTCATTAGACAAACATATGTAGAATAGAATAGCAAAGAGTAGAAAACATCAAACTGCATTAATATTAAGGGTGAGTAATCCTCTCTGAAACTTTTATTTTAGTTTCAGTTGTATGCATGTATGTATGTATGTATGTATGTAAACATTTATGCCAAGTTGTGATTAAAAGTGTATTTCTACTGTGTGTCAAGTAAAATAAAGTTTGAAAAACAGGATAGGGTTTTAGAAATGAGGAACTGTTTTTATTTATAATGCCTTTTAAGAAAACAAACATAAAATGTGATTAATTCACAATATAATATGTAATTTAAAATAGTCTGAGAATTTAAAGCTATATTTTTTTTTCAGAATTTCAAAAAATCACAAACATACTGTACCTACCAAATGACAACTTTCCCTTACTCCCTCCCCCCATGTTTCGGTAACCTCTAATCTGCCTTCTGTCTCTACATATTTGGTATTTCTAGATATTTCATTTGAGTGGAATCATACAGAATTTCTCCCAGTGTGCCTTGCTTTTTTCACTTTAAAGCTGTATTTTTAAATTCAGCTAGTTCATTGCCTTAATAATTACATTTTACCGATTTATATTACAAATCTGCTTTTTTACTTCTCAAAATGTAATAGATTAATATAATTTTGGAGCCTTTTGTCTCAATTATCACAGATAGCTCAGGGGAGTAATGTTCTAGAGGCCAGAGACACCACAGCTTATATTTCTCTTTCAGTGAATATCAGTGAACATCAATGAACTCGGGCAGTGCACAAGGGGTGGCTGCATTGGACCAAGAGGTTAAGGACTGACTTTTTTTTTTATGTAAAAAAGTTTATTATTAAAATACAGTGTTAAAAGTTTTTAACAGCATCAGGGATCTGTAATTCAAGTATTACTTATGGTTTGCATATACCTCTTGTTTCTAAATGATTTTTACACTTACTAGTCAAATGGCTATTAGCATTGTAGGAGGAAGAAATTGTACATGCTTCCTTTTTTTTGTGGAAACAGCTGATTGACTTTTGAAGTCCTAACTCTCAAGTATAGGATTCTGTCAGCCTGGTGGTCTGCAGGATTCCATCCTTTGGGAGTCAGCACGTGAGGGCTCCTGCCCTCTTTGACCTTTGCTCCAGCTGCTTCACACTATCGTCATCTGACTTTCACTTGGATTTCACACCTCGATGGCACACTGTTTCCTTACTTAGGACATATTTAAATTGTATGAAGTTCAAGGGAGGAAATTTAAGGAAAGCATTTTTATGATGCTGACACAGCAGAAAAATTAGGAGATTGAGAACCAGGAGATAGGGCTCACTAATATGGACTGAAAAACCATCAAATGCACTTCTATAGGCAACCTGCCGTGCAGGACACTAGAGAGTGGCTTAGGAAGGGACATGTCACTGAATGAAGATGCAGGTCTCTGTACAGTTAATCTAAGTCATCTCTGTGATTTGGTTCCCTCTCTACAAATTTCTTCCAGCCACTTGCATCTGGATATATATGCAAAATACTCTGCTTTACTTAGAGAAAAACATGAGGCAGATTGAAACAGAAGCATTCTATTATTTATAAAAGCATGTTGATGGCAAATTGACTATCATGCAGGGAAAGGTGTAGTACAGGGCAGAAAACCTATACTGAAGGGCCTTTTATGTGCCAGACCCAGTGATGAGCACTGTGGATGCAAAGATGAAGAGGCACCTGCATTTGCCCCCATGGAATTGCTTACATTCCAGTGGAGAGTCAGGCACAATTTCAGTTAAACAGAGCAAGAAGTAAGATACAGGTGCACGTAAAACACTGTTAAGGGCATAAGCAGAATTTGAACATTCTTCAAGGAAATCGAGGTTCACAGTCTCTAATTCCATTTAAAATCAATATTTCTATTCTCTTTTCATTTTGAAAGCGTGTTACTAAGTAAGGTACCTAAGAAGTGTCAGTGATTATAGCTACTTAAACAGTTTGCTAATACAGGTAATAAACTAGCATCAACAACTTGTTTCTGGTAGATCACAGTCATAATTTGTAAAATACAGACATGCTTGATTTATTGATATATTTAATTATAAAATAGTTGACATTCTAATACTTCTCAAAAACAGCACTGTCAGATGAATGACTTGTATATAGTTCACTATATCTAAAAGATGTTTCAGAAATACAAACAAATTTTGTTAAAATCCTGTGCCTATCACAGACTCAGAAGAACATTATATCCAAAGACTATGTAAAGGAAGGTCCTGAAGCACAAATACCTCTGACTGAGTAGAAAAAGGCTCCAAGAGAGCAGGGATTGGTGTCTGTCTCGTTCTCTGCCGATCTCTTAGCACACATAAGAGTGTTGCTGTACACAAGTATTTGTTGAATGCATAAAGAGCCTGTAATTACAAGCCATATAGTAGTATCATTTTAAATAAATTAACACAGAGTTTTACTTCATCCCTGCATACTAGAAGATTTATTGCCTTGAATAAGGATATTTAATGGGTATAAATTTCAGTTCCCAAACTTAGGTGCTGAGTAAGTGTAGTATTTAATATTGTTTAAACCTCAGTTTATGTTTCATTATTATTATAGATTCTTTTATTCACATATCCTATTCCCCTTCTTCCTTCTCCCCAGCCCCATTGGAATCATCTAATGTGTTTCATATTTAATGTCCTTCAAATTAAAGAGGCTAAAGTGGGAAGAGGAGGGAGAACTCAGGAAATATTGCTCATATGGACCCTTCTGGAAAGAGCTGAGGATAAAATTTAGCCAAATAAGATGTTCTGAGAAAACCACAGGGAAAGACATGGGCAGAACCTTGAATATTTAACATGAAACCAAAGGTAAAATAAAGGTTAGATAAAAGTGACAGAATGGAGTATAAAAGTCATGTTCTGACAAAGAAGTGATACAACCATCAAAAAATGAGAAACAAAGGAAAGAAACGACATGAAGTCAATCAATGATATAGCTAATTTCCAAATCTTTAATAACTGAAGTAAAACAGCAATTAAAATTGGTAATGATGGTATTAGAAGTTTAAATAAAAAGGTAAAGAATGATAATGCTATTGAATAAGATCAGATGAAGAGAGAGGAAATCAAAGTAAATTTTATTTTTTCTTGTAATAGAGAATGAATGTTTTATCTAAATTAAAAGAGTGCTAAGGGAACTCTATAAAGCTAAAATCATGGATGATTTTAAAAACTATACATACACACATGCACAAAACAAACAGACAACATAGTGAAAGTCTTAAACCTGTAAAACAAGTGTAAATTACATCAGCCAAAGACATGTCAGTCCAATAATTGTAATTAAGTTCAATTCATCTATTTTAAAAGTTTCATGTTGTAACACAAAGGAAAAAAACTATGTTGTACACAAGTGTCACACTAAACAAAGTTAATCCAAAATGTTGAAATATAAGTTTGACATTTGTATACCACGCAAACGTAACTAAAGGAAGCAGGAGTCTTTCTCTTAATATCAGGAAAAGTAGAATTTGGGTTAAAAATCATTAAATAAAACAAATTTTACTGAAAGGTAAAGTTCACAATAGAGATGTAACTTATAAATATCTTTGTAGCAAGCAATATAATAGTAATTTTTATAAAGCAGAAATTACAGGGGCTATAAGAAGAAACATATAGAAAAATTACTATTCAGAAGCATCAACGTATCTCTCATGTTCCAAGGCAGTCAAGTGAACAAAAAAAGTAAAGGTATAGAAGACTTATACAACCAAATCACTATGTGACACAACAGGATGACGTAACAAGAGACACGAGGAGAAACATAATGACAGACATAGCAGAGCAGGGAGCAGAGGTGGCTCAAGTGATTAGGCACCTCCCTCCCACATCTGAGGTACTGGGTTTGGTTCCCTTTGCCTCCTAAAAAGAAGACCAGCACACAACAAAGAGACACAGCAAATACAAACAATGAGGAGGTGGGGAGAAATAAATAAATAAAATAAACCTTTAAAAAAATGAGTGATATATATTTAACTTTATATTCTAATAATATGAAATATGCCTTCTTTTTACCTGCCCATGGAACATTCACAAAAGTGGACCAAATATAAGGCCAAAAAGCAAACTTCAATAAATTCCAAATAAATAAAAATAAATGATATATATTAAACTTGGATGACAATTTGAAAAAAATGGAAATTTATTTTTTAAGTGAGATTGAAAATCCTTCTGATTAGAGATTAAATTCAAGCAATTATTGATTCAGAGGGAAGTTCAAATAAAAATTTCAAAATTTTTAGAAAATAATGGCAAGGAAAATGCTATATATCAGGATGTCTAGGATACAGATAAAACACTACTCAGAGGAAATTTTGTATATTAAATTGCATTATTATATATTAGTGTATTATTACATTTTAAATGTATATTAGTCAAATATATGTACATTAAGCATCTAATTTTAAAAATGTTAAAATAAAAAAACTGGAAGAAAGCATAAGGAAAGACTTGATAAAGATAAAATTAATAAGGTAGAATTAGAGAAACAGTAGAAGAAATTTTAAATTTCTGATTATTTTGAGTCAAGGAAATATTTGAACCACTAGCTAATATAATCAAGGAATATATGAGAGAAATCACAAATATACAGTATGATACATCACAAATGGGAAAAAGTAACAGAAACAGAAATGTTTTTTAAAAATCTTAAAATACTGCTTTGCACAATTCTATGAAAAAAAAATCCTTGGATGAAATAGGTAATTTGGGAGAAAAATTTAATTTAGTAAAACAGACTGAAATTTCTTAAAACATGGGAGGTGTAATTTACATAGAAAAATAGCGAAAGTTGTAAAAGAGCTAAACTCTTTCAAAGCACTAGGTCCCAAAGCTTACACAAGGTACCTCTGCCAAATGTTTAAGAGCGATTTCAGTGATATTTAAACTTTACTAGAGTATAGAAAATAAGGATTACTTCCAAATATTTTTTATAAAGCAAATAGAACATTTATAACAAAAAATTCCAAAATAAACTCTAGACAAATTGGTGTAAATATTCTAAATAAATATTAGCAAATAGAATTCAAATCACATTAAATAATAATGCAGCATGATAATGTGGATATTTTTGGAAATGCAAGATTCCTTCCTTACTGGAGTATTTATTGATATAATTTTTTTTCATATTTAATGTAGCAAAATAGAAATATCTTATAATCTGCTCCAGAAATATCTTATAAATCTGTATTTAATAAAGTTTCAATACATATTCTAGAGAAAAAAAATAACTTAAAAAGAGAGATCAATAAATATTTTCTTAAAATGAACATGTAAATCATATACACATATATTAACTTTTATATGCATGCATATATGCCTATGGGTGTTACATGTATGTATTGGGTGGTGGTCCATATAATAAATAGGAAAACACTGCTGGTTGCCCCATTAGTTAAATTGTACTGCTAGATTTAGCCAATGCATTAGCCTAGAAAAATGAAGATCGAAAAGTTTGAAAGGAGGATGTAAAACTACCACTATTTGCAAATATATAAGTATATAACTGGAAATCTGAGAGAATGACCTGAAAAACCTTTAATAAATAATAAGAGAGCTAATTAAAAGACATAAGTTAATATACAGAAAAACAGGTGTCATATACACTCAAATAACAGTTAAAAGATACAATGGAAAGAATTCAATTATTTACAATGGCAACCCTAAAATGTAAAAAACTCGGAATAAAGTTAACAAGATATTTGCAAGAACTATTTGAGGAAAGCTTTTAAATAATTCTGGTGGATGCAAAAATAGACATAAGTAAATGGAAAGATATACCATGACCTTAGGAACAATAAGCATTCACAACATACATATTCTTCCTAAAATAATTTATGACATTTTAATGAAAAAAAAACAATTTATATTTTCTAAATCTAAGAAAGCTTATTCTAAAGTTTATATGGAAAAAATAAACAATCAGGAAAACTCACAAAAAGAAAAACAGTGAGGGAAGACTAACCCTACCAAATATTGAAACACAATTTTATTCCTCAATAAATAAAAAAGTGTCATACTAGCCAATGAATAGACAGAGCTCAAAAGAAGGGAAAAGAACTTCCAGAAATAGACCTCAAAACATCCAGCAATTCAGAATATGATAAATGAAGCTTACCAAATTAGACGGGTAAACATTTTCGTTTTAATAAATACTGTTGGTGCAACTTGATAACCATCTGGAGAAAAACATAAATTTGAAGTCATATTTCATGCCATACTTCTGAATAAAGTCAAAATGAATCAAAATTTTAAATGTTAAAAAATAAAACTATAAGAGTACTAGAATTAAGTATGGGAAAATTCTTTATTGCTTTGGCATGCGGAAGTCTTTTATCTATGACTCAAAATCAAGATGCCATAATAGAAAAGACAGATTTAAAAATAGGCACAAGGTTTCTACAAGGTCCAAGAAGAGTTAAAAAAAACAAATAGCAACCTGGGGCGGAAAATGCAGCTCACTTCACAGATTAATCTCTTTAATTTACAAAGAGCAGTTAATGATTTTTCTCAAAGCAATTCTGCAGAGTAGCAAGAGAAAAAATTAAAAACTTTTTCCAACTTTCCTTTGGCTGACATCTTTGTGTCGCCGGCTGCAAAACCCCACTCCTCATCACCTCAACATAAATTAGTTCAAAACAACAGTCTGGTCTGCCTTTCAAAAAGTCTCTCTGGTTTATGTAGTTGGCAGTGTCTGTTCCTTACTCTCCTTCCCAAGTTTTTCAGAGTTGACTTTGGGAAAAGCAGTCAGAAGCCCAAGCTAATTCACCTACTTAACAATTTATGGTTAACATTTTCTTTAATTCGATTGGTAGATAATTCAACTACTGTCATCATTTGGGTTCCTGATACCCTAGGCTTGTATAAAAGTAGTGGGTATTTATGCAGCAACAAGGCCATGAAAGAAACTTCTCCAATTAGGGCTCAACAGCCCAGAAGGACCAGTTTGGTGTATTTGCTTTTTCTTGACATCACTAGGCGCACCACAATCTTTGGCGACACTTAGAGCCCCTGATGCTAACCTAAATCTAGGTTCTCTGGATGTGCTTTGCTGCCCTACCCTCAAAATAAAATCTTTACAGATGCTGATCTCCACTGTTCAGGGGACCCACAGACCCATTTATTCCCCAGGCTTGATGAATCTCACTTCTCCACCTTCCTATTTGCTTCTTAAAGGCACTCTACCTTTAGGTGTCTTCCTTTGTGGCACTCTTAGCATAACCACTGTAAAAGCTCAGCCTTTAAGGAGAAAAAAACACAAAAGAGAAATGGAAATTTTGAAGCAACTTTTGCTTTGATAAAAACAAAATTCTCTAAGGTAAGGAATTAGAAAATGTCCAGTAACGTGGCATTGAAGGAATTATGTAACACAAAATTAATATCTTAATATATTAACCTGCTATAGATGTTTTTCTGAATCTTAGAGAAATGAGTTAAAATAATGTTCAAATGATTTTTTTGGATCACCTATTTTCTTCCAAGCTTTGAGTTTTTTACTTTCAAATGCTACCCTGGCTTAAGATTTCTTATTAAAATTCTTTCCTCTCATTCCTGTAAATATTTAAGCCTCTTCCTGACAACCCTCTGGTTTCAAGCAAGAAATCTGAGATAATGCCTTAAGACAGAGTTGTGCAAAATGCTTTGTTGTGGTCATATTTGCTCAGATCTTAATACTATTTTGGAAAAAGGTAGAAATAGTGAAAAATTTTAGACTTTTAAAAAATCACTATGAATGTTAGCTTTCTAAGGATAATTTCAAAAAGAACAGAAAAATAAATTGAAAGAGTGAGTGAAAGTTGAGAGAAAAAAATAAATTAATGCCAAATACAGCAGAAAAAAATGGTAAAAGGATGAATATGGAAAATGCAGTATAAACAGTAAAAAGCAAAACAAAATACAGAAATAATCTCAAATATATCAGAGCTTAAAATAAATGTTAGTTTAATCATTTTAATTATATAGTCAAAATAGAGAGTATTGAATAAGATTAAATAAACAATATTTTTTGTATTGTACCAAAGAAACAAAATCCAGGTTCATGCTGTATTGATAGCACAACCTACAAACATAAGAAAAAATAACTTTAACATTTAAAGTTTGGAAAATTATATAACAGGCAAATACTAAACAAAAATATCAGTGTGTTAGACAAAATGAACCCTAAGCAATAATTCCCATATAAGAGTAAGGAGGCCATTGCATAGCAATAAAACTTAAAATCAACCAGGAAGATATGACAATTCTAAATTTATATTCAATAAATAATATTGGATTCTTATCTCCCTCTCTCTTATCCCTTCTCTCTATATAATCTGATAATCTGACATATATCTGGCATATGTACAAGGATACATGTGCAAGTCCAGAATAGGGGGTGAAATTTTTTAACACAACATGCTCAATAATTACCCAATCAAGCAGACAATGCAAGAAAGTGCATAGCTCTAGTTTTATCTAATGGGCATATATAGAACCAACATCCAGCTATTAAAGAATACACATTTTGACCATTAATAAAAATGACAAATATGACATTAGCATCAACATAGTTTTAATTGCAACCATACAGAATGCAAGCCCTGACATCAGTTAGAGATAAATAATAAAAAAGATAATTCAAAAAATGGAAATTTAAAATATTTCTAAATGACTCATGAAGAAAATAATGCATTATAATGAATGATAATGAAAATATTATATATTAAATCAGGTATGCTCCTACTTCAAAGGAAATTTATAGAATAAATGCTTATATTAGAAAAGAAGTTATATTGAATTTTAAATACTGTGTCCATCTTAATATGATAGCACCAAAAATGTAAAAAAAATAAAGAAAAGGACATAGAATAAAGAAAATAATAAATATAAGATAATAAATTAATACAAGAAGAACCTGCAAGAGAGTTTCCAAGAAGCACTAATAATATAGGAAAATCTTATTTTATATGAATCAAGAAAGAAAGAGAGGAAAATAATGAAAAGGTTCCTAACTAAAGAATCGGCAGAATTTTTAAAATAATAAGAGACATTACAAATGAATGACATTATGGCACTTAATTTGAAAACTTACATGATGGAAATTTTCTAGAAAAAACCTACTGCAATAGTTAAAAAAGAAGAACTAGAGTAAGAAATAAAAAATACAACTTTTCTTATTTTATCTCATTTTCATTCTCTTGGTTGGTTCCTGCTTTATCTCAAGGCTCCTTACTATATTTCTACTTGAGTTTATTTTCTTTTTGTAACCATATAATTTGATCATCTTTTCTGAGATTATTTCAAATTTTTTCTACTGATTTCCAGCTTCTACTTCTCCTTGTGGCTTTCCCTGACTTCAGGCTTCTAGTTTCTCCTCTTTTAAGTCCTCCAGTAATATGGAGTAAGACAGTCCCAGATCCAGTTGGCAACCTTAACTAAAATAACGTATCAAAGGGTCCTATTTACAATGGTTTACATTCTCACAGGGACTCAGATTAGGATTAAGAACATGTGATTTTTGAGGTATATAATTCAACCTATGGCAATGGGGAAATATTGAGAAATGTGGAATGATGCAGCCTCCATTTTCTTCAATTATCAGGAAGTCCAGAGGAGTAAGCTTTCTTTAGCAGGTAAGGAGGGAGTTGTTCATTCAGATACCACAGGCTAAGTCATAACTCCCAGAGGCTAGTGTGCCTTCAAAGTAACAGTGAGAAAAAAACTACTAGAGGCGATTTCTAGTATAGGAGTATATTGTAAGGCCTGAAATTCCATGTGCTGCTTTGAAATCTTTGAAAATCATAGAACCCCGAAGGCCTAACCATGGGTTCCCCTGTGCTCTCCAAATATGCCACCCATCCAGCACAAAAGCCTCCCCACCAGGCTAATACTCTTATCACCCAAACTAGTTGCACTTCAGGGGTATTCAACCTAATGGGCTTCAGTTTTTCTCTTACAGGCATAATTCCATAGTTTCCCAATTTTTCTACAAGAATTTGTGTGAGATATTTTAAAAATTATTTTCAAAATTAAGTGTACTTTAAAAAAATTCTGTAGACAGAAAACCTGGAATTCAAATTTGCATTCAAGGGGTAATCAATAATTCATTAACAACCAATATTTGTGTGACAGATGTAGGGAAACACTACTGAAATGGAACAAATTAAATTTTGTAACAATACAAAAAAACAGTGAACAGACATGAAATTCATTTTGATATACAGTAATCTTCTTGAAAGAAGGATGATATATATCTTTGAATTATTCATACTACTGTACCAAAAGTATATTATAAGATGGACGTTTCATATTCTTTCTATTTATGAGTAAGATTGAGAATCATTTTTCATAATTTGAAAGTATTTTACATTTCTTGTTTTTGGTAAATGGCCTTTTCATGTCTTCATTTTTCTCTTGATTTGTATGTCTTTTTCTTATTAATTTGTTCAAGTAAATTTTAAAGACTGAAAAAAAAGTCTGTCATGTATTTTTCCAAGTTTCTCATTGTTTCAAGGGATAGTTTGTGGATTTCTTTTCTTTTTCATTTTAAAAACAATTTATTGAAGTATATCTTTCATATATGATTTCTTTGTTTTGCCACTCAAATGTTTTCAAATTTTAAGAAGTTTATATTTGTCAGTCTTTTCTTTATGACTTTGTGTTTGTTTCCTGGTTAGGATGATCTTCCTTATTCTAAGATTATGACCAATCTCACTAACATTTTTTTAAACATTTATATATTTGATCCAGGTAAGTGGATTCTGGTATAAGGAGTAAGGTAGGGATCCACCATAGCTTTGCTTTGTTTTAATTATCTAATTTGTTGGCCAGTAGGCTTAACACCATTCACTTTAAAAGCCAGTTCACTCTACTCATTTGTAATTTACTTTTATACTCACAAAATGCATTTTGTTCTATTTCTAGATTCTATTATTTCTAGAAATAAAATATTTTAATTACTTTAGTTTCATTCATTATGTTACTATCAGATTATCTGTTGGCAACTTACCATACTGTCCCTTTTCTTTGTTTTATCTTGTATGACAGGGACTGGATATGGTGAAGCTAGTCTTCCCAGAATTTCCTGCCAGCACAGTTTTTGGGTCATATTCTGCAAGTGAGTAATACTGACACAGATTTAGAAAGGAAACACAGCAGAAACCTCTTTTATTTGTCTAGAGTGGTGAGTAAATTCAGCTATCTGTATAACAGACAGCCCTCAAGTTCAGGGCTATATTATCTTATTTCTCCTAATTCTTTGGGTTGACTAGGTCATATGGGTGGTTTTTGCTTGGGGTCTCTTGTGCAGTTACAAGCAGAAATTGACTGAGCTTGCCATAATTTGAAGGATCAAATGAGTGCTATGTGTGAGATGGCTCATTCACATGGTATTTGGTTGACACTGGCTGTCATCTAGAAGCTCAGTTGGACATGTTGACCAGACAACTCACTCCATGTGATCTGAGCTTCTCATAGCATGGCATAGGGTTCCGAAAGAGAGTCTCAAAAACTTGCTATCCTTGAGGCAGGAAGCAACAGCTGCCATGCCAGAAATGGCCAACAGCTCTCACTTCTGTTGTATTTTGTTGACCAGCATTTACACACTACTGAATCTTGGGGGTCAAGAAATGAACTTTATGTCTTGTTGCAGTAGTGGAAAGTAACATTGTAGAAGATCATGGCCAAATGTGAGATATTTTTGTAGCCATATTTGGAAAACAGTCTTCCAAATATAGGATTTGATACATTTAATGTTTTATAGCAGCCTTCAGGAAATTCCCTGAAAATGCTTTCAAGATGCTGGTAGTGACCAACTTTAAATGGTCATCAGTGGTGGTTTCGTGTAATTTCTGCAATGTCTTAGCTCTCCAAACACAGAGGGCTAACGCTTTCTATGACCTTTACTCTTCTAGTCCTCGAAATACTTTGTAAACCCTAAGTTCATAAATCTCTTTCTACTCAAAATATCTAGAATCAAATTATTTTCCTGATCAAACACTAACTGATGTCAGGTACCCAATGATGTATAAGGAAAACAGACCCTGAAAAGAAAAGGTGATCTGGGTTGGATTATCTGACTTGCTTATATTTAAAAATAATGCTGACCTCAACACCAAAAAAATATAGATAATCCATTGACTACAGAGGTAAAACAAACTCTTAAATTTTCCATTTAGTTCCGTGGAATGAAGCACCAATTGAGAGGACAATTAGTCGGAATCTTAAATGGTTTGAAAGAATAAACCTTAATGGTAAAAATAATGATTACAATACCATGGGTTGAGCTTCCTGCTATTGACTGCACTGGAGAGTTTGCAGAAAGAAAATGACAAGGTCAGGGCATTGAGTTATCAGTTGAAGGAATGGTCAGAGAAACAAACCGCTTCTATGATTGTTCTAAAATAATTTATCTCTTTCAGTAGTGAGATATATTTGAAA
The DNA here is from genome assembly GCA_029593785.1 of Cabassous unicinctus. NCBI lineage: Eukaryota > Metazoa > Chordata > Mammalia > Cingulata > Chlamyphoridae > Cabassous > Cabassous unicinctus. Next base: position 45,283 of record JAQZBX010001313.1, read on the forward strand.
ACCAGAGCTTAAGTTTGATATCTCATTGGTGACAAAATTGTCATGCAAATTGAATTCACAGTAAGGACATAAATTGAGAAACAAATGAAAGCCTGAAAATTGTAATGGTGTGGCATTTATGTAGGTTCAGATGAATCTCAGTATGTCCAACCTTCCCATCTTTGTTTGCCAGCAATAGTAATCCTTCTTCCCCTTTTAAGTTGGTTCACTCCTCCTTGCTAGAGTAATTGGTAATAACATCACCTGAAGAAGTTACCTTGCACAGGAATCATGATTTTGTTCCAGAGCCTCACTCTCATCCCACATTGTCTCCTGACCAAGAGCTAGAGTTGTCTCAGTAGTCCTCAGGAGGATGAAGATGGGGTTGGAGCTGAGAAGAGATGGCTTAGATACTGAAAGAATTGCAAGATTTGCTTCATCATCTTGATGGAGACTTGGGAAATATATGCACAAATGGATTCTATGTTAGAGTAGGAAGGAAAGAATGTAATGTATCTGGCTGTATATATCAGTGTAAGTGCACTAGAAATCTGGGGTTCAAATTGTTAACTGATCATCTGGAGTGGCTTTAATAACTTCTTGGCTGGTTAGTAAAACCTGTACTTAATCATGACCAACCTTAAATGAAATAGATACGGCAAAACTTTCATAATTCAATTTAGAGGAAGAAGTGGGGCCACATAACTAGTTCTTCCAAAGAAATGTGAACCTATGTGATATTTGTCATCCCAGGCTGAGATGTTTAGGAAGCATGTATGCATTTTCTATACTCTTTCTTCTCCTGGTAGGATGTTTATGCTAGGGTGACTCTGGAAGTCATATTTTGCAAATGACAGAAACTCATCTGAATTGCTTTATAGACTAAACAGGAATTTTCCAACAGCTAGCTCTATCAACCTTTGACTTATAAATGAATAGAAATAAATTTTTATTGTGTTAAGCTATAAAAAAAACTAGGATGTGTTTGCCATAGCAACTTGTATCATCAAAACTAATACACAGGGGAGCGGATGTAGCTCAAGTGGTTGAGCACCTGCTTCCCATGTATGAGGTCCTGGGTTCAATCCCCAGTACTTCTTAAAAGGCAAAACAAAACAAAACAGTAACAAAAAAAAAACCTAATACACAGTGTAAAATAATTTCTGGATTTTTCTGTCTATTCTTACATGGTTATTCACTCATTGGTTTTAAATTGGGAACCATACACCCTTAGGGTTTGATTAGGCAGGTTCCAATGAACGCCTTAAAATTTTGTGTGCATATAAATATGTGCTTTTTTCTGAGGATATGTAGCATTCATCAGTTTCTCAAAAAAGAATACAATTTAAAATTATTTATTTATTACTGCTACATATCTTGGCAGGTTTCCAAAATAACAAAAACCTATAGACATTTCCCTTAGGGTCACATTGACTATATATAGACTAATTTATGGGGTCTTGACATCTTTACAATGCTTAATTTTCCTATTCAGAAAGAAGGTATTTATTTCCATTTATTTCAGACTTGGTTTAAATATCATAGAAGAATTTTAATAAACTCTCTAAATGGATTCTACACATTTCTTATTAGCTTTTCCTGAGCTATTTTTATCTTCAATGTTCTGATTATATCTGTAATCGTGTCTTGATTTGTTACATATTAAATTCATAATCAAAAACCTTTCCCAATTATTCATTGTTTTCAATGGCTATTCATTACTTTCCTAAATATAAAAGCACAATATTTACACATGATGATCACTTACGCTTTCTACATTACAATATTTTTATGATTTCTTTCTCCAATGTAATTGTTTTAGATAGTGTTTCTAGAACAATGCTAACTAAAAGAGATGACAGTGAACATGCTATTCCCTTCCTAGTAATTGAGAATTCTTCCAGTATTCATTATTAACCATAATTTTGGATTTATGCATCTACATGAATATGTAAACCTACCCAAATACATGTGTAGTTTATGCAACAATATATGTCCACAAATACATACCACATATGTAAAGACATATGTATTTATGCATGTGCACATGCATAAATAAATCTGTATTAGTTTCCTATTGCTGCTGTGACAAATTACCACAAACTTCGTGATTTAAAAAAACACAAGTGGATTACTTCAGAGTTTTTAAGTCAGAAGTGTACCTTCTGGAGGGAATCCATTCCTTTGCCTTTTCCAGCTTCAGGAGGCCAACTATATTCCTTATTCATGGCCACTTTCTTATATTCTTCTGACCTCTGCTTCCATCTTTGCATCTCATTCTGTGGCTTGGATACTACTGTTACCTCTTATAAGGACTCTTTTGCTTACATTAGGCTCACATGAATAATCCAGGATAATCTTACCATATTAATGTAAGGTCCCCAACTTAATCACATCTGCTCAATCTCTTTTGCAACATAAAATATCATATTCTTAGGTTTCAGGGATTCAGACATGAACATTTTGGGGTACCATTATTCTCTCTAATATAACATATAAGTACAATGAAGTGCCTATATATTAAGTGGTTTTATGATATGTGAATGTTGGATTTTGAAAGACAACTTTGTCAATATCTACAGAAATGATCACCATTGTTTTCTATTTGACCTAATAATAATTGTTTTAATACATATTCTAATATTAGACTATCCTTCCATTCCCATTATTCCTCTAATATGTTGCATAATTTTGTTTTTTTAGGGGGTAATTTAACATTTCATCATAGATACACATTAGTAAGATGGTGTAATTTTTTGTTTGTGCTACTTTTTCCAATTTGGTGTAAGTTTTGTTAGGCTCTTACCAAAATGAATTTAAAAGAGTTTCTGCCTATGAGCTATCAAGGAATGGTGTGTGTGTGTGTGTGTGTGTGTGTGTGTGTGCATGTGTATTTGTTTGCAACAAGAAGAAATTTTTAAAATAACATTTTCAGTTGTTTTTGTGGTATTGCGTTACATTCTCTTTAAAATCATTCATTTTATTCACATTTTCACATTTATTTTAATAGAATGCTTTGAATATATTATTGGAGTTTTTAAAATTTCTTTTGAATTTTTCATTATTACCCTATATATCATATATATTTTTATTTCATAATTTATCCTTTTTATCTTGCTTAAGCTTGATCAAATATACATCTTATTTTATTTTTGGTGAGTTAAATCAAGTCTATTTACCAACTATTTTATTGTTGATATTATTTTATTTTACATTTTCCGTGATCCTTAAGTTTATGTTATTTTTTGTTTGACTTCTACAGTTGAATTATGAAATAACTTTATTTTTTCTTATTCAATAATATGTGTTTATATACATACAGGAATAGTTTTCTGCAATAGCATTTAGCCCTTTCCCATAAATTTGGATATGTTGCCTTTCCATTAGTATTGTTTATTTACAATCTCCAACAGAATTTGAGTTCCTTTTTTGTTCTAATTAAACTCAAGAGAGTTTTTTTTACAATCATTCCAGTTTCTTAAGATGTTTTATTTCTATATTTTCACTAATTTCAACTATCAACTAATTTTAAAAATACATTTACATTATCCATTTAATATTTATTGAGAGGTTTTGTGTGCTAAAATGCAATTATTTATATTTCTTAAACACATGAAAAGAATGTGTATTTTATAAAGGTATAGAGATTAAGTTACACTTGCTCAAGCTGATTGATTATATATTTCAGATTCTCTATATTCTTGTATGTTTTGTCGATTTGATCTGTCATGATCATTTGAATGAAAGCTGTCTACTATTATTTAATATCTGTTAATATTTCCTGGTGGCCCGTATAATTTATACTTCATGAATTTTGTTAATAATATTAAATTATATATTTAGTGTATATATCCTTACTGTAGAATATTCTTTTAATCAGGTACCTTTGGTGGAAGGCATGTTTCAGCAAATTGATAGAATGAATTACCTTTAACTGATACCAATATCACATCCATAGTCTAATATGTCTAGTTTTTCCTTTTACTTAAAGCTTTTAAAGAAACATTGTTTCAGATGCATCGCTTAGATACAATTATTTCTTGTATTTTATTTTTTTAATTTTTTAAGTTTTAATTTTATATATTTTGGTATTAAATTGTTTATTAAGATACTATAAAGAAGGCAATTAAACTTTATCTCTTATTCTAAATACTTTATTTTTGTTTCAACATCAGTTGTTTTTATTTAAGTAGATGAGTTGGTGCCATTTACATTTGTTGCTATATAACATATGCTTAGATTTAATTATATTATTTATGATTGTGCTCTCTATGTTTTTACAGTCTCTTTATATTTCTTTTGTTATTAGAGTTGTCTTTCTGTGTTTTGGCACGTGTGTGTATGTGTGTTTGTGTGTGTGTGCATTTGATCTATGGTTTGGTGTGTGTGTGTGTGTATTAATTCAGGCAATTTAGAGGGATTGTATTTTATTTTTATATCTTTTAGTTATAAATCCATGCAATATAATTATAATGGATAGTTATAAATTTTCCTGTTCACAATTTATTTTTCTGATTCAGGACCCTATTTTCCTTGAGGGAAACCACTCTATCACTCTCAACATAGGTGGTTTGGATAGAGATGACTCCTGACCAGCTTCATATGGTGATAGGTACAGGCAGTGAAGGAATTCATTGCACTCCACTTTTATGTATGAATAACTTTTTCATTATAAATCATTTAAAAAGATGACACCAAAAAATGAAAGATAAAGATGGATCAGTGGAAATAGGCCCTATAAGTATACAATTTCTGAGTTTTGTAGAATCATGAAAACATGCATGGTTCTAGGTGATTTCTCAGTTGTGAAACCTGCATTTGCATTGGTCTGTCTATTTCTTCAACTTGTTCTACTTGTGACTTTTGTATGAAGGTTAGAGATGCTCAGCTGGGTTGAATTATAGAGCAAAACAAGGATAATTAGCTCCACCAGACTTTGGAATGCATAATTGGTATAAAACTCTGACAGATATTCTCCAATTACTTTCCAAAGAACACATATGAGATAATAATGAGAATTCAATAACCCTTTTATTGTGTGTATTTTAGCTTGATTTACTTCTTTTTGCAACATTTATTATGCTATTCTAAGGGTAGAGAGTATCATTATTATCTTTGTGCTATGGCTCATCAGTTTTGGCTGGGACCTTCCCATCTTTCTTTGGATGCTTCATGTGATTGGATCTTTTTCTCTTTTTTTGAACAATATTTCCAATCCTTTTCTCTGCCTTAAACAGGCAACTAGTTTTAAGAAGGAATATAGAGTGTGACTACAAAAGAAAATCCTTAGTGCATCCTTTTGGGAGTATATATTCATTTCAGAACATTTTCAGGTAGGGAGACAAGTGAGGATTTGATGCATTTCTGCCGTGTTGCAGATACTGGCTATCAAAATAAATAATGGAATGGAGATGCTTTTCATAAAATGTTTTCCAGAAAATGTCAATCACCAGGATAAATATAAAATAGTTTTTTCTTGGTAACCTTTTACAGGTTGTGCTATTCAAAAGGAAATATCAAGAAGTGAAAAAAAGATTAACTAACAAAAAGGAAACATACTGTCTTAATTTAAACTCTAGATACAAGTGAATCTCATCAAACCCCACGTTTATACGATCAGCCATCTCCAAGAAATAAATACTAGTAATTCATTTATTTTTATTACTAATCTAGTCATAATAATTGCTATAAATTAGGAACTAAACCATAATATAAAACAAATTAATTTAAAAGATTCTTTAGGAGTTTGAAAAGGAAGAAAATATTTCTGGCTAGGCTGCTATGGAAACTTTTCATGGAATAGGTGTAAATATGGCAGAGACCAAGGAATCCCAGATATGTCTACCTTTCCTTTTGCAAAGTAGTATATTTGAAAATTTTTGAACTGCATAAATGAATTATGAATTGTTTGAAGGATGAGATATATGAAAGGAATATTTGGGAATAAGTTTTAAAGATTAGCTGGGGTAAGAATATTCAGATATTTGTTTATGAAATTAAGGCATATTGTGCTGTCCTATAGGCCAATAGAAGTTCTTCAGTGACTTAAAAAAAGATTTCATTAAGAACGCTTTGACAATATGTTTGAAGGTGCTATTAAAAAAGACTCTGGGACTTCCAGGAAGATGCCATCAAAGTAGGTAGGCAGGGTTAAACTCTATCACATAAACAATGGAGGAAGGACAAAAAACTATCTGAGCGAGTGGCTTTAAGGATCTGCAGATGAGGAGAGTGCTGTACATCATCCAGGAGGGAGAGGAACAGAGAGACAAAGAAGCCAAATGAAAACCCTGAGTTACTCACCTCTGTAGCTGGGGATGACACATGTATCCCACCGTCAAGACAAATAACCTTGGTAAAAGCCCTGGATCACTGCAGCCAACTGAATGGGGAAAGAACATTTTCCTCCCTGGGAGGAGGAGGGGTCTGGCAGGGGGCAGAGTGTGGTTTCTTGTCAGTAAGTTTGGCCAGCTGAGCCACTTGGAATCTCAAAAAAGACCCCAGCCAGCACTGCAGTGGCCCCATAAGGGGGGTGGTGGTGAGGATCTGATCGGGTAGGCTGTCACACTAAACTGTCTTAGGAGAGAAAGGAACTAGGTCAATTAGAGGGAAGGTGGAGACAGGTGCTTAACAGCCTGGGAGAGAAGAAAGCCAGGAGAGATAGAAGGCAAACTGTTAGAAGCCCAAATTGCCTGAGGGACAGGGGGTGGGTACAGCCAGATAAGCTTTCAGAAACCTGCCTAAGGAGTGGGTGTAGCTCAGTATAGGAGCACCTGCCTCACATATACTAGGTCCCTTTTTTGATTACCTGCACCTTCTAAAAGAAGGGATCTGGAGAGAGATCCACTGGGTTGTAAAGTATTCTGTGGGCACATTATGACAGGGAACATATAGACTAAGGTTTTTCAATCAGTTACTTTTTACTTTTTTTAAAATTTCTTATTCTTTATTTTATTCGCTAAAACTGGGTACCTTATCTGTGGAGGCCTAATGAGCAAACTAAAATCCAGGAGGAGATGCAGACTGTGGAAAAACTAATTAAGGATGTCCAAACATATATCATGAACCAACTTAATGAAGTGATGGAAGAGATAAAGGATACTAAGAAAACACTAGAGGAACAAACTGAAGAAATCATAAACATACATAAAAAAATAACAGATCTGATGGTGATGAATGGCACAATGCAAGAAATCAAAAATACACTGGAAGTACATAACAGCAGATTTGAACAGACAGGAAAGAATTAGTGACATCAAGAATAGTACATCTGAAATCAGACAGACTGTAGAACAAATAGATGAAAAGATAGAAAAAATTCAGCAGGGACTCAGGAAATTGAATGACATCTTGAAATGCACAAACATATGCATTATAGGCATGCCAGAGTGAGAAGAGAAAGGAAAGGGGGCAGAAGGAGTGTTAGAAGAAATAATGGCTGATAATTACCCAACTCTTTTGAGGGACATGGATGTACATGACCAGGAAGCACGGCATACTGCAAACAGTATAAATCCTAACAGGTCTACCCAGAGACGTATACTTATCAAATTATCAAATGCTCAAGACAAAGGGATAATACTGAAAGCAGCAAAACAAAAGAGATCCAGCACATACAAGGGAAGCTCAATGATATTAAGTGCGGATTTCTCATCTCAAACCATGAAGACAGGAAGGCAGTGGCATGACATAGTTAAGGTGCTAAAAAAAAAAAAATGTCAGCCAAGAATTCTGTATCCAGCAAAGATGACATTCAAAAATAAGGGTGAGTTCAAAATAGTCACAGATAAACAGAAATTAAGAGAGTTTGTCAACAAGAAACTTGCCCTTCAAGAATTGCTAAAAGGAGTTCTGCAGGTTGAAAGGAAAAAACAAGAGAGAGAAGGATGGAGGAGAGTGCAGAAGGGAAGATTATTAGTAAGAATAACTAAGAGGAAAAGAAGAGAAATAAAAACAAAATATGACATATATAAACCTAAAGAAAATATAGCTAATGTAAGCACTACCTTGACAGTAATAACACTGAATGTTAATGGATTAAACTCTTCAGTCAAGAGACAAAGATTGGCAGAATGGATAAGGAAATATAACACATTTTATATGCTGTCTACAAGAAACTCACCTTAGACCCAGGGATACAAGTAGGTTGCAAGTGAATGTTTGGAAAATTATTTTACATGCAAACAATAACCAAAAATGTACAGGAGTAGCTATACTAATATCAGAGAAAATAGACTTTAAAGGAAAAACCATGGTAAAAAAAACAAAAGACATCATATATTAATAAAAAGAGTTATTTATTAAGGAGAAAGAGCAATCATAAACATTTATGCACTTAATTAGGGTGCCCCAAAATACATGAGGCAAATATCGGAAAATATAAGTGGAGAAATAAATGCCTCTATAATTATAGTGGAGGACTCTAATACACCATTATCACCATTAGACAGAACATCTTTATAGGGGATCAATAAAGAAACAGAGAACTTGAATAATATGTTACAGGATCCAGACCTAATAGACATATACAGAACATTACACCCAAATACAGCAGGATAGATTCTTCTTGAGTTCCCATGGATCATTCTCCAGGATAAACCACATGCTAGGTCATAGAACAACTCTTAATGAATTCAGAAAGATTGAAATTATACAAAGTAGTTCCTCTGACCACAATGGAATGAAGCTGATAATCAATAAGGGGCAGAGAACCAGAATAGGCACAAAGAAATGGATGTTAAACAACACAATCTTAGACAATCAGTGCATCAAGGAGGAAATTGCAAAAGAAAAAAAAATGACCTTGAAATGAATGAAAATGCCAACACAACATATCAAAACCTATCAGATGCAAAAAAAGCAGTGCTGAGAGGGAAATTGATAGTCATAAATGCTCATATAAAAAAGAAGAAAGAGCTAAAATCAAAGACCTAACTGCGCTCATGGAGGAACTAAAAAAGAACAACAAACTAATCTTAAAGCAAGTAGAAAGAAGGAAATAGCAAAGATTAGAGCAGAGCTAAATGAAATTGAGAATAAAATAACACTAGAAAAAAATTAACAAAACTGATACTTTGAGAAGATTAATAAAATTGACAAACCCTTAGCTAGACTAACAAAGGAAAAAGAGAGAAAATGCAAATACATAAAATAAAAATTGAGGGAGGCGATATCACCACTGATTCCTCAGAAATGAAGAGTCTCATAAGAGAATACTTTGAAAAATTGTACACCAACAAGATGGATAACTTAGAAGAAATGCGCAAATTTCTAGAAACACACAAGCAGCCTACATTGATGAAAGAAGAAATTGATAAGCTCAACAGACCAGTCACAAGTAATGAGATTGAATTGGTCATCAAAACCTCCTAGCTAAGAAAAGCCTAACACCAGATGGCTTCACAGGTGACTCTACCATTCATTACAGAATGAACTAAAACCGATCCTGCTTAAACTCTTCCAAAAAACAGAAGTGAAGGGAACATTGCCTAACTCATTCTATGGTGCCAACATCACCCTAATACCAAAGCTAAGCAAAGACGCCACGAGAAAGGAAAACTATAGACCAATCTCTCTAATGAAACTAGATGCTAAAATCCTCAACAGAGTACTTGATAATCATATTCAATAACACATCAAATGAATTATACACCATGACCAAGTGGGTTTCATACCTGGTATGCAAGGATAATTCAACATAACAAAATTAATCAATGTAATACACCATATTAACAGATCAAAAGAAAAAAGTCACATGATCATTTCTATTGATGCAGAAAAAAAATCATTTGACAAAATACAGCATCCTTTCTTGATAAAACACTTCAAAAGATAGGAATAGAAAGAAACTTTCTCAACATGATAAAGGGTATTTATGAAAAACCCACAGCTAACATCATATTCAATGATGAAATACTAAAGGCTTATAAGATCTGGAACAAGACAAGGATGACCACTGTCACCACTCTTATTTAACAGTGTTGGGAGTACTTCCTTGAGCATAGGTAAGAAAAAGAAAAAAAAGACATCCAAATTGGAAGGGAAGAAGTAAAAATTTCATGATTTGCAGATGACAGGATTCATTACATAGAAAGCCCTGAGAAATCTACAACAAAACTTCTAGCGCTGATAAATGAGTTCAGTAAAGGGGCAGGATATCCTATCAACACAGAAAAATCAGTAGCATTTCTATACATAAATAATGAGCAGTCTGAGGGAGAAATCAAGGAAAAAATTCCATTTAAAAACAGTAATAAAAGAATCAAATACTTAGTAATAAACTTAAGATGTAAAGAACTTGTACACAGAAAACTACACAACATTGTTAAAGGAAATCAAAGAAGACCTAAACAAATAGAAGAATATTCCATGTTCGGGATTGGAAGACTAAATATCATTAAGATAATCTGTTCTACCCAAACTGATTTACAGATTTAATGCAATCCCAATAAAAATTACAACAGCATTTTTTTTTTTACTGAATTGGAAAAGCTAATTATGAAATTTATTTGGTAAGGCAAGGGGCCCTGAATAGCCAAAAACATATTAAAAGAAAAACAAAATTGGAGGAATCATGCTGCCTGACCTTAAAGCATACTATAAAGTTACAGTATTCAAACTGCATGGCATTGGCACAAGGATAGACATAAAGAACAATGAAATCAAATGGAAAGTTCTGATATAGATCATCACATATACCATCAACTGATATTCGATGAGGCCACCAAACCCATTCAACTGTGACAGAATCATCTCCAACAGATGGTGCTAGGAGAACTGGAATATTACATGACCTCACTGATATGACTTAAGCAAATTGAACAAATTCACAGAGCTAGAGTCTGGACGATAGATTTACAGGAGACAGGAAGGGAGTAGTGTGGTGAGCCGATGTTCAATATGGACAAAATCTATGATAAAGTGGAAGGGGGTGGTTGGGCAGAAGATGGGGGTGATAGTGGCACAATGATATAATATATAATAATTATTATTTTTATTTCATTTTATTATTATTATTTATTTTTTGGCTTTGTGGGGAGATTTTGGATCGCTGAAGGGTCACAACTGTGGCAGGGGAGGATCACTGGTGCAGGGTGTCAGTGATGGGGGTTTGAGTGGGGAGGGGTGTACCTGAGGCATACCTCTATGGAACATGAATGTGTTCAAGTGGGCATGGGGTGATGTCTTGGTAGGTAGAGGCACACACACGAACTGAAAGAATATTCAATTCCCAGCATGGGAATCCTGCTACATTCTCTAAGAGAGTGGCAAGAATCCCCAGAGTATGTGGGCAGTGCCTAGCGAAGGCAAACAGACCATTACACCAGGCCCTTGATATTGATGGCTGTACCTCTTCTTCAGAAATTGAAACTTAGCCTAGTATTGTATATTGTCTAAGAGTTACCTCCTTGTTGCTCAACTGTGGCCTCTCTCTAAGCCAAACTCAGCATATAAACACACTACCTTCCACCCGGCATGGGACATGACTCCTCTAGATAAGCCTCCCTTGCAACGAGGGATTTTTACCAAGTGCCAACTAATGATGCATTTGGAAAAAACCTAGACCAAAAGGTAGAAATATTAAATACAAATGAATTTTTATTGCTAAGTGATTTCAAAGTGAGTCCGGGGGTAATTGCAGAAGTTATGCTTATGCACATCTCACAAGGACCTCATTGACTGCCACAGTAAATATTGCTTCAAACAGTGGGACTCCTGAGGGCTCTAGAGACATCTAGACACTATAGGCAGGGCAGACAATCTCAGGAATCTGGCACCCTGTCAGCATTAAAACTCCAACTAACTTCTCTGCCTTGTTGTTTTCTCTGTGAGTCCCACTGATGTAGGCCAATCAAAGCCCCAATCATAATTTAATCAAGTAAGAGTGAAACCTCTGAATCCAATACAATCTAATGTACACAGAGGAAGAGACCAATTTACAAACACAATCCAATATCTATTTTTGGAATTCATAAATAATACCAAAATGTTACAGGAGGGAACACAACTATTGTATAAGTAGATTTATTATTCTTCTAGCAATGGAAGAACTTGTAACATTGATATAAAGGCAGTGGTAAAATCAACATATATATCTCTGAAAACCACATTTATCACATCTACCTTCCCCCATGCTCACCTCATGATGCGCCTTAATAGTGGCCTTTTCTGCTTACTAAAACCAGGTTTCACCTTCAAGTATAGGAGAGTTACACAAAAGGTCAAGGTCAGTAAAACCCTCTAGTACAGGATTTCTCAATTTGGGCACAATTGACATTTTTTTACCAGATAGCTCTTTGTTGTAGTAGGCTGTCCTCTGCATGGTAGGCTGCTCAGCAGTATCCTGGCCATTTCCCACTAGATGTCAGTAACTTCCCTTCCCCTAATTGCAACAACCAAAACTGTCTTCAGACATTGCTAAGTATCCCATGGGGATCAAAATTGTCCCAGATTGAGAACTACTGCCTTAGTTTTATTAAATGACTGGGCAAAATACATTTTAAAATCAGTGAAAAATATTGAATATAACCAAGTAGGAAACGGTATGTGAGAAGCTCTAAAGTGTATTTATAATTCTGACTTTCATAGTTCAAGATTATATTTCACTAAAAGCAACACTATTAAATGTAATTTCACTGCATATTTCACAGAGGGATTTTAAGAAGAAACAGTTTAAAAATCACTCAGAACTATTTTTTTTTTTTAATTCAGCCTTCAGATAGATATGCTTTCACAATTTGATCAAATAAGTTAATTTGATCAGAATATGTCTATTTGCTTAGAATATGTCTAGAGCATTATGCTCAATACATAATAGCTTAAAATTATTCAAGCTTCTAATAAACATGTTTTTGTACACAAATTTTTATGATACATGCAAGTGAAGAATTTTATTTCTTGCCATTTACCATACCAGAATTGATCAAAAAGAGCCCCTGTGGTTTGTATTTCAGTGGCATGTGTAATAGTGAGTAAGCCTCCAAAAACATATTTGTTGTTGCAGAAATTAATTTAATAAGTGAGTAAATAAATGAATGAATGTCTTTCATTTTTTCTGTGTATCAATTGATATACACCAAGTCCTCACTATGTACGAGGATTCATGACAAGTTTTTATGTCATTACTAGGAAGTGTTTCACTGTGTGTACATTGCTACAGAATAATGGCACCTATGCTGATGTGGACACTTTGATCATAATTCAAATTGATTTTGCTTTGACTGGATGGAGAATTTATGATGAGAGGTGTAGTGTTTAGAGCCTTGCTACACAAAGTGTAGCCTGAGGACTAGCAGCATCAGCACCACCAGGGAGGTTCTTAGAAATTCAGACACTCAAGCCTCATCAGTCCCTTCAACATGAATCTGCATTTTTAACAGAAGTCCCAAGTGACTCATGAATATTAAGATTTGAGGAGCACTGGTTTAGAAAACTAACTCTGCAGCCATGTTCTTTGGGTTCAAATCTTGACTCTGGCACTTGTTAGCTAGGTGAATTGGGCATGTATTTAAACTCTTTGCCTTTGTTTCCTCATATAGTAAATTGAGGGAAAAAAATAGAATCTACTTCCAAGTGTTGTGATGGTTAAATGTGTTAGTACATATTTGGTGCTTAGAAAAGTATCTGGCTCTCTGTAAATGTAAATAAGAATTTGTCATGATTATCAACTATTCATTTGCACAGGTCAAACTATGTTTTATATTTTTAATAACTGCTTATACCATATAATATTGAGTACAAGGTCACCCTCAATACAGATATCTCCCTATTCTCTACTCTATTTAGACTGACTTAATTTTTATATAGACTGCCTCCAAATACTTATTTTTGTATTATTGGAGGCCAGATGGATGGTCATTGATATTATAAAGTGACAAAAAACATTTGATAAAATGTGCATCTGAGCTAACTTAAAAGGAATATAATATCTCTAATGAGTCTGTGGCTTTAGGTGAAAATGTTGGCAGTATGGGTTAAAAACTATTAACTGAATTTGAAAGAGAGATGTGTTTAGGAAAAAGTAGCTAATTTACAAGCTGGAAGGAAAAAGATAGAGTCCAGAAATGTAGTAATTTTAGTGTTACAAAGGAAAACATCTCAACACAGTTGGTTAAAATTTAGGCTCTACAAAATGGATCAAATCAGGGGTATGGCCTTCACCTTGTTAAATCTACTGAGTGTATAAAGGTGATGCTTTGTATTGGTTCAGGTTAAAGAAATTAAGGATTTAATTAATTCCTGGAAAGCTGAGAGGTTCAAGTCATGCACAGTTAAGGAGGGAGGGAGGGAGGGAAGGGGAAAGAGAGAGAGAGAGAGATGTTTTAAAAATGTGGATTTGATTGTAACAGATGGCATTAATGACAATTAATAGATAAGAATATAACTAAGTATTTAAGAGTGTTAAAAACAAACAACATACTGACTACTACAGATCAACAGCTTGAACTAAAAAAGAGTATGACTGTTAGAGACAAACTCCATTCCTCAGAGCAGGAAGCAGACTGAGAAAGCTGCCCATTCCCATGGATGCATACAAAGGGTCATGGAGAAAGACCATGCAGTCACCTGAAGAAGCTCCCCACAGAAAGCAAAATTGGAGCCCAATGAAGGATTACTTCCCTCCTACCTTTGGTCCAGGGTATGGGTTCCTCACAATGTCTGTGTGGTAAGATTTCAGAATTGCTGCCAGTCTGTAGAACTGGAATGGGAGTGTTTATCACTGTTACCTTTTTCCTGACTCACAATTTTAAATGGTAATTATTGAGGATAGGTAACTTTTCTTTCTAGTTCACTGGTTTTCAAAGCAAGGAAAAGAAAGTTGGATTTAACACGAATTGTCTCAAAACTCTTTGCTAGGAGACTGATGCAGAAATTGGATGGGACTTTTGAGTTTTCATCCTCCTAGGGGAAGTAAGTGTATATTGCATTGGAAAGGATAATGATCTGAATATTTATTACTCAAAGGGTAGGCTCTCTCAGTCATTAGGGCTATTAACAGATGTTGAATGTTGTAGTATTGCACTTGAAGTCAGATGTGTTCTTGTGAAAAACCTGCTTTGGCCAATAAAACATGAATGGAAATGCTGTGTGTAACTTCCAGGCAAAGGTATTAAATGCCAGAACATGGTTTCCTACATTCTTTTGCTTCAAATTCTGTGATGGTGAAAGCATGTGTCAAAGACTGTGCCTCCGTCAATTTTGCCAACCAATGGAGGGCATTTGGCAGGAAATTTTGCCATTTTAAACCCTCAAGAGTTTTCTGATTATTGGTGTTCACAGCATAATCCAGTTTGCCCTGATTGATACCCTATGAATCTTTTTTTAAAGATCCAAGCAGCCTTTGAATGGTCCTCCGAAATTAAAAAAATTAAAACATTATTTGCAATGTGGTAATCATTAATGAGGATATCAACAAAACTACATTTTAAATTCACATTTTCAGTTATTTCCATTCAAATTTCTTTTCAGAATTATTTCCAATAATATTGATTACTGACATAAATATTGTTGCCAACATTTTAAAGTAATGTGGAAACTTACAGCAACTTATAGACTCTGGCCTTCTCCCAAATCCCACAGAATATAATTCCGTATGTATTAATCAAATTACTGAAAATAATTTTAGACCATTATGACAATTTTTCACAGGTTCTCTTTTACCTAATTGGGTACAGTGAATCTTTCTTCTACTGTGCAATTGGAGAATCAACCCCATTTTTTCCCCCATTTTCAAATGTGCACCCTATCAGAAGAAGCATGTCAGTTAGCTCCTGCCTCCTTTTTTCTAGCAGTACTGAAATAACTGTGCCAAAACCATATGGACAAATTGCCTTGTTCAAGAGTTCTAACTTTCAGAGTATTATAACATAAGGTTAATTCGAGCTTTTAAGACATGAATTTCCTAGTAATTTTATTTTCCATTGTTTTCAGTAAAATGAATGAAAACGGTATCTTTCGAACATAGTTCACAATGGAGGTGACATTTGTTTCCTTTTTAAAAAGAATCTATCAAGATTGAATCAAGATTCAATTATTTTAAAAATAATTATATATATTTTAAATAATTACATTTTTAAAAACCCAAAAACCCAAAACCCAAAAAGCAAGACTCATTCAGCAAAAGATGTTGAGTGTAATCAATCAGAAAGCTGATTAGTAACATTAAAAATCAGTTACACAGATATACATCACTATTTCAGGGTGGTGGGAGTGTGGAGAAGCCTGGGAAAATATAATTAACATATCCTATGGGTTATATTTAACAGCAATACTGCAATATTCTTGCATCAATGCCAAAGATGTACTGTGTTGATAATAGGGGGGTATGGAAAAAATATGCCAACTATTACCAGTAGCTATGGACCATAGTTAGTGGTAATAGTCTGATGCTATTATCTCACAATCTGTAACAAATATTCCACAATGGTGTGATGTGTTGGGGAAGGGGTATTGTATGAGAATTCCACACATGTGCATGATTGTTTTGTAAGTTCACAACTTCTTTAATAATAAATAAATATCAGTTACAAAAGTGAATTCAATTAGGGATTGTCCCTTCCAGTATTTTAGAGTTTTTGGTACTTAAGAAAACATATACAGTTGTGTCAAGTTTTCTATCTCAAGATCCGTATTCATTTTCTCAAATATATCTAATCACAAAGAGTTATTTCCTCTTTTTAAATCTATGAAGACTATTTTCTTTAATTCATCCAAATAGAAATGATATAACTGAATCCCAGAAATAAGTATAGAAATAAAACACCCTACTGATAACACTACAAAGTGCTATAAATAAATTTATCATTAATTTAAGAGAAAATGAGAGCACATATTGCCCTTAACTTCAGAGAGTAGATTAGACTTAGGAAAAGGCTATCTTTAGAGCTACATGTTATTATTTCAGAAAATGTTTTGCAAAAGGATATTAAGACAGTGATATCAAAGGAACAGTGAGTGGAGAGTGAGTTAAGGTAGCAACACCTAGGAAGTTTTCAGGTGACAATACCTTCTTTGATTCTCTCACTCACCCACATTTAAAACTTAGATGATCACATTTCATGGGTAAAATTTTAAGTGACTTTTTATTTCCATAAATTGTATATAAAGTTGTATAAATTTTACACTAAGAAATTTATTTTATAATTTTACAATGCTTTTTTATTTTTAACATCATTTCTTCCTCCACAATTCTGTAGGTTGAGTTTCTTGGCCTCCAGTTTCCTTAGGTTTTATTACAAGTTTAATCAACTGCAGATATATCATGGATGTCAAGAGACTTGTTATACTTCTAATGTCTTTCCTTTTCTGTCTGGAGAATGCCTGTTTAATCTTCAAGACTCTATTTACATTTCAACTCAATAAAACCTTCCATAGCCTCTTTGGCCAGACTTATTTGATTCTCCTGTGATCCTATGCCATTTTGTTCACAATACTTTTATAACTTCACATGTTATAACATTCTATATATTTAGATATATTTAGGATCTCTTACACTGTGAGAACATTGAGCATGATTATTGAGTCTTTGTTCTCTATGATGCAGGTATCTAAAATACTATCAACCACATGTTAGGATTGAATTCATATTTGTTAGACAAATGAATGATTTTCTCAATAGTGATTTTTCGTGTGGCAAAGACTGCTAATCATTCCCCTCTACCTTTAGCAATAGACATAGAGTTTCAGCTGGGTATATTACCTGTCAGAAACAAATTTTCCAATATACATGGATGACTTATGTAACTAAGTCCTTACCAATGAAATGGTATTTGAGAAAAAGTGATATGTGCAACTTCTGTTTCACTTTCATAAAAGAAATTACTTATCTTTTACTTATATTCTTGTAATTCCATCCACAGACTATAAATCAGATGTGGTGCTGATGCTGCAGCTTTTATACACAAATATCAAATCCAAATGGATGTAGATGCAATAAGTTAAGAATAATCTTGGTACCTAGAAGACCTCATAAAACAAAGTCACCTACTTACCTCCTCTTGGTCTGTTATGTGAGAGAGAAATAAATTTCTGTACTATTTGAGACACCATTTTTAGGATTTCTGTTATAGAAGCTGTGGCAGTTGGAGATTATTTTATGAATCCCAAAAAGAGAAACATTTTTTGTAAACTAATCTACCTCTGGGTGTTATACCTTTTTATTGCATTAAATTCAGCTGAGGGGCCTTTGATTAGATTATTTGATAAGATTGCTTTTGGCTTTTGATTCGACTATGTCAGTGGGCATGATGCAGGTTGCATTTCAGGAATAAATCCTACTTGATTATGGTGTACAATCCTTTTTATATATTGCTAGATTCTGTATTCAAGTATTTTGTTAAGGATTATAACATTTACGTTTATTAAATATATTGGTCTGTAGTTACTTTTTTCCATGTCTTTGTCTTTTTTTTGTTTGTTTGTTTGTTTCAGGGTAATTCAGGAGGTGTTCCCTCTGCCTCTAAATATTGAAAGAGATGGAAAAAGATTTGTATTAATTCTCTTTCAGACATTTGGTAGACTTTATCAGTGAAGCCATCATTTCCTGGAGAAGTGTTTTTGATTACTAATTCAATCTCTTTAATTATTGTTGTTCTATTCAGATTTGCTATTTTTCCTTTAATTAGTTTCAGTAGTTTGTGTCATCCTAGGATTTTGGCCATTTCATCTAGGTTATCTAGGCTATCTAATTTGTTGACATACAATTTTTCATAGTAGTCCCTTATAATACTTTGTATTTCTATAAGGTTAGTAGAAATAACACCTCTTTCATTCCTGATTTTAGCAGTTAGACTTCTTTATCTTGTCAGTCTAGTTAATGGCTTGCCAATTTTGTGAATCTTTCCAAAGAACTAATATCATTTATTTTTTTCTATTGTTTTTCTATCATCTACTTCATTTATTTCTGCTTTAATTTTTTTTCTTCTGCTTGTTTTACGTGTAATTTGCTCTTTTTTTTCTAATGTCTTAAGGTGGAAGGTTAGATTACTCATTTAAGATACTTATTATTTTTAATATATCCATTTACAGCTATAAATTGCCTCTAAGAATACTTTAGCAGCATACCATAAGTTTGGGGTGTTGTGTTTTCATTTTTATTCATATCGACATGTTTTCCAATTTCCCTGGTTATTTCTTCTTTGACCCATTATTTATTTAAACTGTGTGGTTTAACTTCCATATATTAGTGAATTCAGTAATTACCATTTTCATTTATAGTTTTATTCCATTGTTATCATGGAATATATTTTGTATAGTTTAAATTCTTTTAAATGTATTGGTTCCTGTTTACAACCGATTGTATGTTCCATGTGTATTTGAGAAGACTGTGTAGTCTACTGTTGTCAAGTGGAGTATTCTATAGATATCTCTTAGGTCTAGTTAGTTTATAGCATTGTTCAAGGCTTCTTTTTCTATTTTCCCTACTTGTTCTATTCATTATTTAAAATGGAGTAATGAAGTCTCCAACAATCATATTTTAATTCCGTATTCTTCTTTTCAATTATATTAGTTTCTGTCCCATATTTTCCAGGTTCTCTTGATAGGTGCATAGGTGTTTTTAATTAGGATGACTTCCAGATGGATTAATCCTTTTATCATTCTGCATTTTTTTGTCCCCCCCCGACAAAAGTTTTTGTATTAAAGTCTATTTTTTCCAATATTTATATAGTCACTCAAGGTCTCCATTGGTTTTCTGTTTGACTGATAATATGCTTTCATCTTTTGACTTTCAACCTATTTGTGTCTTTGAATACAAAGTGCATCTCTTGTAAATAAGCATATAGTTTGATCATGTGTTTTTATGCATTATGCCAATAGCCACCTTTTTATTGGCATGTTTATTCCTTTCATTTTCAGTGTAATTACTGATAAGGTAGGATTTACCTCTGCCATTTTGATACTTGTTTTCTATATGTCATATATTTTTGGTTCCTCTTTCCTTCAATTATTGCTTTATGTTCTATTTAATAGATATTTTCTAGTATGCCATTTAAATTCTCTTGTTGTTTCTTTTACTACATTTTTTACTTATTTTCTTTGTGGTTACTTTGAGAACTGCAATTAACATCTTAACTAAAACAATGTAGTTTGCATTAATACCAACTTAATTTTAATAGTATAGGAAACTATTGCTCCAGTATAGTAGTGGTCCCCTTTTTTTGTGCTCTTATTGCATACTAATTATGTTCTAACAAATTATAAGGCTAGGAATACAGTTTTATAATTATTACTTTATGCAGTGTCTTTTATAGCAAATAGTAGCAGAAAAGATTTAGAAATAAAAATATATTTATATTATTTCATATTTACCTATATTCTATGCTGAATATAGAATTCTTGGTTGAGAGTCATTTTCTTTTGGTACTTTAAATATGTTATCCCACTGCCTCTAGCCTCCATATTTCTAATAAGAAGTCAGCTGCTGTTTTTATTGAGGCTCTCGTGTTCATACTATATCATTTTTCTCTTGCTGCTTTCAGGATTCCCTCTTCATCTTTTTATGTTGACAGTTTGACTATGTTGTATTTAGATGTGGATCTCTTTGAGTTTATTATACTTGAAGTTTTTATATATTTTTTGGATAAGCAGATTAATACTTCTCATCAAATTTGAGACATTTTTGGATATTATTTCTTCAAATATTCTTTCTGCCCCCTTTTCCCTCTTCTTTTCTTCTTGGAATCTCATTATACATATGTTGCTATGCTTGAGTACCACATGTCTCTAAAGCTCTTTTCATTTATCCACTTGTTTGGTTTTTTTTTTTTTTCTTTTCCTTGGACTGGATTATCTCAATTGACTTATCTTCATGTTCACTTCTGTTAGTTCAAATCTGTCCTTAAGCTCTCTGGTGATTATTTTTCATTTCAGTTATTGTACTTTTCAACTCCTATCTATTAGTTACTTTTTATAATTTCCCTATTTATTGATATTCTCTATTTGGTGGGATATTGTGTTGGTAATTTCCTTTAATTCTTTAAACATTATACACTTTACTTCTTTGAACATATTTACAATGACTGATTTAAAGATTCTGTCTACTAAGTCTTGCAGTTGAACCTCAGGGATAGTTTATATTGACTGTCTGATTTTCTGTCTAAGGGCCATATGTTTCTATTTCTTCAGGTGTCTCATAATTACTTGTTGAAAACTGGATATTTTTAGTTATATAATGTGGAAATCCTGGAAATCAGGTGCCCTTTCTAAATCACAGGGTTCATTGTTGTTGTGATTTATTTGTTTAGTGACTTTCCTGGACTAATTCTTAAAATGTGTATTCTTTTTACATGTGTGGACACTGTAATCTATGCTCAGTTAGCTTAGTGGCCAGCTATTTATTGGGCAGAGGTTTCTTTTAAAGCTTTGAAACAAAATGTCTCCAATCTTTTTTGAATGGCTCTGTGTGTATATGTATATGTTGGGGTATACCACCAATGTTCTGGCAGTTTACAGTACTGTCTTAGCTTTCATTTATTGCTTGTGAAGAACATCAAGATAAGCCAGAGGTGAGATTAGGGTCTTCTCAGGTCTTTCTTGGTCATTCACATAGCCTTGGACATGAATATCGCATCCTAGACTCCTAAGAATATGTCAGAACTTTTCAAAACCCTCTATGAACATATATTTCCTACTTGTTTGTCCCAACTGTCATTATTGCCTCAGGCAACTGATTATTTTCAACTATTACCCCTGATAATTTTCAACAAATGCTCTGGGGATATGACTGTTTGCACAAGTGTAAGTTCTGAGTCAGGTCAATTAAAGACCAACCCTGAAAATGAAGCCCTTTATAGAGCTGCCAGAAGAACAAAAAGCAAAAATTTTCTGGGGCTGGCACTTCTGCTAAACCTAAACACATTCTTACCTTTCCTCAGGGGTTGCTAGACTGGTGGTGTTCACAGCTACCATAGCTGCAAGACTGTTGGTTTCAAGGCTATCATTGACCTTGGGAGTAGGGGATGAGGATAGTGAAAGTTAAAATATCACAAAGTTCACTGTTCTTTGTGAGATTAAGCTGTTTTTCTTTAACAAAGTCTTCTTGGATTGTAGCAAGCCTTAGTTTAATTTTTAGAATTCTGAAAAACTGGTTTTGACCATTTTTGCCAGTGTCCTCATTGCTTTTATGGAGGAACAGAATTTTGGAGGTCCTTACTTTGCCTTTTGAGAAGTATTTCAAACCTCTAAGTTTTGCATTAATTTTTTATGTATCAATAGTAACTGGAACAAGCCCCAAGTGGCAGTAATAGAGTCTAAAATTTTATTGTGTCAAAATAACTATAAGAAATGCCATCTTTCAATATGCATTTATAGATATAAGCAATATATGATATAAAAAGAGTCAATATTAAATACTCTAACCTTTTCTTCCAGAAATCCTGTGACAGTTGATATAGCGACTGTATCTATAGATTTCTCTCAGATATAATTCCTATTTATACTGGTATTTAACTCATGCTGCGTAATAATTCCTATGAAATTGTATTAGTTCCTAGGACTGTCATAATAAATTACAACAAATTGAGTAGCTTTAAAAAACAGAAATTTATTCTCTCCCTCTTCTAGTGGCCCCAAATCCAAAAGTGAGGTTCCAGCAGTGCTGATTCGTAATGGAGGCTGTAAGGGAGGGTCCATTCCACGTGTCTCTTCTAGCTTCTGGTGACAGCTGGCAATACCTTGGCATTTCTTATCTTGAAGCTGCTTAACGCCAGTCCCTGTCTCTGTCTTCAAATGGTCTTCTCCCCTGTTTGTCTGTTTCTTCTCTTTTTCTGTCTCTTATAAGGACAGCCTACATTGAATTTAGGGTCCACCGAAATACAGGATGATCTCAGTTCAAGATCCTTACCTTAATTAAATCTGCAAAGACTTTATTGTAAATAAGGTCATTTTCTGAGATTTTGGGTAGACATAGCTTTTGGAGGTCACAATTCTACCCACCACAGAAATGTATAAAGTCAATTTATAATACGTGAAACTTTTTAATTTCACTAAAGATGAAAATCTTAGTATTCCTTCTGTATAGCAACTCCTTCACCTTACTTAGGAAAATCTCTGACTGCCTTTTATCAGCCCAACACTTCTGTCTTATGGACCATTCTACAGGTGAAGTTCCCTACTTGGTTATGGAGTCAGGTTGATGTGCTACTAGATGCCTGAAACACCTTCTATCTGGCTTCTTAATCTTATGGATAAAAATACCTCTAGGACCAAAGGAAACCTAACAATAAGTAATTTCATAATCTAACTTTTCTTTGCATAAGATATTTGTCATTCCTCAAATCCTGTGACATGAGTAGAATCCTAACTTAGGGTGAGTTTTAAAAGTGGTGTTTGCTGGCATGATTTTGTACTTAGGTGTTTATACATGTTTAACTCAGTTAAAACAGTTCACTTTCCATCTCAGTACGTGGTTGAATCTCCTGACATTTCCTCTTAACATGTGTTGTTATACATACTGCTAGTAGGTCACATGGTCAGAGAAATAATCAAATTAACAAAAGTAATATTGATATTGAATTTCTTCCTCAGGAGGAGATAATTCCCTTTATCTTTGCCCCCAAAAGTAAAAGTTCTAGCCTCATTAAGACTACATTTAAACTATTGGCTTTCATAAATTAAGGAGAAATATAAAACACTGAAGCTTTTGTTTTTCTATCTTCTAAAAACTGCAACACTGAGGATTTGGGATAAATACATTTTCCTTAATGAATTATAAACTTGTATGTATTCCATAATAATGCAACGTGAAACATTGCCTGATAAAACAAGGCTTTAGAAAATATTTTAGGATAAAAGGCTCCAGACAGAAGGTCATAAGTGACACTTGAGGAGTGGATCTATTAGTGTAAATGAGTTTTTCATATCAGGAGAGATGACATTCAAATAAAGAAATGGGCCTTCCATAAAAGTTAGACCTGTCGAATATATTGCTACATCATAAAGGATAAATGAAGTTACATGATTTTCATTACTATAAATTAATTTAAACATTCAAAAAATTGGAATATTGTATCTCTGTTCAGAATTTCAAATTTCTTCTGATGAGAAGCCATCCATAATTTCTCATACAATTTACTAATTTATCTAGTGACCTTCATAATTTGGCTTTATTTTGCCGTTAAAATTTAACAACTCTTACTTTTACAGGTCCTTCGGCCTGACTCAAACAACTTAAAATGAGATTAACATATAATATGTTATAATCCTGCTGAAACTCTGCCTCTATCTATTAGTATTTTATTATCTAATAATAATGTTAATTCATGTAGAGAAGTGAACTTTAATGTATTCCAATTTCCTTCAGGAATCTAGGCCATTGAAAAACTCTAATGAGGTTAATTACTTAGAGTAAAGAGTATTTTTAATGAAAGAACCACTTTAAATTCTATCCATGTAACAATATATAGTAACTGTCTTCAAGGGGATTAATAACCTACCTAAAGTCTAACTAGGACCACAATATACCTTTGGGTATGTTGCAGCTGTTCACTGATGGATTCAGAGAGAGTGTTTAGTAATGCTTTGTGAGCAGCAATTCCTTAATACTTCTTATCATGTGGAATATAATAGCAGTAGTGGCAATCAATAATTCTGATAACCTAATAGAAAATTCTATTCTTGAAGAATTCTATTGGTAATGTATTTTTCTTTACCTAGATAATGAACTTGACATTAGATTGAATTTTATTTCACTTTATTGGGATAAACAGGATCAGTTCAATCAGATGTATCTTCAAAATCAAATTTTACTATAACCTTTTCACTAATTAATTAAGATAGCTGTATCATTAAGTCAAATGGACAATAATAAAACTGGTATAATCTAAGAAAATCTTCCTTTCATACCAAGGATAGGCCATTTACAAAATGGTCTCATAATCTATATTCAAAACAAGCAAATTAAAAAATAAAGCCCAGAACACAAGTTTTCTAAATGCTAACCTAGTTGGTGTTAGGTAGCTAAAATAGTTTTTATTCAGTAAGACTTTCATTATTCACTCTACTGTGTGACATTGTCTATATGAATTTGGTGCTGTTTGCTCTTGAGAATTTGGATGAAGACACATGCCACAACCAATTTATTACAAATATGCCTTCGGGATATTTTTAAGCAAAAACTATAATCTGAGCCAAATAATTAGGATAATTTGAAATGCAATGCAAATAATGTATATTTTCCTTAGATGACATTTCCTAAATGCCAAACAGTGGGCAATGCCTCTTTGAGCTCACCGAGGTTGTCAGGTAAGAGTTGTCAGGTAAGATTCTCTATTTTTTACTTAGAAGTATTTTCGTTTTTAAAATTTAAAATACCTATATCTCTGTCTCTTCCTTGTCAAACAATCAAGTTTACTTGGTTGGCTTATGATTATTTCAATAAAGATAACTCCCCCTGTGCTTCCTTATGGTTGTTTTATCCTCTCCAATTCCTTGGCAGCTGCTCAAATCTTACAATAGCATTATGAAAGTATACACAAATGATAAATTCAATAAGAATACAATAAGTATATAAATAAAAAGATGGTAAAAGTAGTAGTCCAGCATACATATGATTAAGTAGCAAGTGGTAATGGGTATTAAAATAACATTTTGAACTAATGAAACCGTTCTCAATTGATTGGGAGTTAACCTTTGAGAAACTGAATTCATAACATAGTTTGAATTATTAGAGAGAGCTTTAAAGTGAAATGGGACTTAGATAAGATTTAGCTAGGAAGAGAGATCCCAGGTGGATGAGATGAAATGGTATGAGCAATAAAGCAGAGGAAGGGATTGTCCACACATTTGGGGGATGGCTTCTTAAGCAGTGTAGGTGGAAAAGGGCAATGAATCTCAACCATGACTGCACACTGGAATCATCGGGAGAACTTTTCAAATACTAACGGCTATTCATAGAGATTCCAATTTTGATGTGGCTGGAGTGAATTCTAGGCATATAACCTGTAACATATATTTGTTTTTAAGATTATCCAAATCTATTCAATAAATAAATGCATAGTTTGTAAAACATAGTCAAAATCTTTTAAGATATTTAAGTGTAATATCTTAAAAGTAAAAGATCACTTTTCAGACAAGCAGAATTCATGGTATGTGTTAATCATAAGTTAAGCAGAAAGATTCGATGTGTTAAGTATAAGCAGTTAGTAAGTAGAATACTTGCATTAAAAAAAGATATAGAAGGAAGTGCCAGGAATTACCTTATACTCATTAGTCTCTTACATACTAAATATACATGAAACTAAATATACAAGAAACACTTGATAGTCTCATGGTCTTAATTTGATTGCACAACAATGACACTTATTCTGCCCATTTGTCCTCTGCCCAAAAAACATAATGGAAACCTATGGCGGTTTGTGAGATTTCTTGGCATGCAACAGCTGTGAAAAGTAGTAATTGTCCCTTATGTCGCTCTGATAGAGCAAGAATGTGTTATTGGTCCTAGTTGCCTTCCATGTGTGAGGCCCTTTGCTCAAACTTTAATTCTGGCCGTTTTAATCACAACATTAGTGGGGAAGGCTGATGTGGCCGTCGGAGATACTGAATATTTGAACAATGATTACCCCAGTATTCAGGTATGATTCTTTCCATACCACTTGCATGCTATCCTAAATCTGTTAACCCATTTCTCATGCTATATTTAAAATTGATTTAATAGTCATGTGATTTGAGAATTTTAGTTTAGTCTGTGAGCCTTTCCATTCCTTGACCTTTGATATATCCTACCTGGTATCAAACTTGGAGGTCACCATTGCAACAAGGTAATTATCCACACAGCATAACAGTGTACTTTAATGTTCTTCAAATGGTTCTAATATGCAGCTAGATCGAGAACAACTAGGATAGAGAGTTTGGAGTTCAGAAGGTAAATTGCAAATCATAGAGAGATTTGGATATGAAATTAAGAGATTTATATTTTATTATATTGAAAATTGGGAATTCTTGAAATACAAGAATAACGTTATGAAACACTTGCTTTTCAAAGACTGACTTGACAGTGGTATGAAAATGAGACTGGATAGGGAGATTATACAAGCCTTGCAACGAAATACAAGAAAATTTCATCATGGTGAAATGAACCTGATATAGAAAAGTAGGATTTGGAATGAAAAGAAAGGATATCTAGGTGACTGGATGAATTTTGTGATCCATCCACTTCTTAATCCATATTATGAGGCCAGAATTACCCAGATATCAAAACACACAAAGACATTACCAGAAAATAAAACTACAGACCAATATCTCTTATTAACCTAAATTCAAAAACTGTTTAATAAAATTCATAACAAAATATTAACAAATATAATTCAGCAATATATAAAAAGACTATACCATGAAAAAGTGTGGTTTATGCTAGGAAGGCAAGGTTGATTTAATTCTTGAGATTAAATCAGCTCCACTTTTTCTGGAACTGTCTCAGTTTTAGCTCTAAAATTCCTGTGTCCCTGGAAACCCTTCCCCCAGGGTGTAAAAAGTCCCGGATTTTTATGTTGGATTCAGAAGGTTGGAAGAAACAAAAAATTCATATTGCAGTCCTACAAACAGTGACTGAAAGCAACTCTCCTTTCTGTGTTAGATGGTTACTAGATTATCCACTTTCTGCAGTTACTGTTACTGTGTTTTCTCCTGATTTCTGATTTTGGCAACCATGATTAGCAATTCATAATAATAAGTTTATTTATCCATTATTGCATCACTCTGATGTGCTTTAAGTATGCATGTTAATAATCATTAGTATTAATGATTTGTTTTATTTTGCCTGGGGATTTTCTTATGGTGTTCCCTTGATTACTTTTTAAAAAAGAGTAGTTACAGCTCCTGATTCAGAGGTTGTACCTAAAATGTCATTTGGGAGAACAAAAGGCACAAAAAATGATGATACCTGAATTGGACACTTACAGAGTAGAGCTGGTTCTGACAAATCTTACCAATGGTCATGCTTTCTTGGTATACACTAGATAGCATACAGGCATGTATTGAATTATGCCAACAGCAACAAAAATGTTCAATGATAAAAGTTCTTCCATTGTTAGAATAACAATAAGTCTATAGTAGAATAATAGTAAGTCTATTTCAGTCCATTGTTCAAGCTCCAATCTTGAGGATTTTGGGATAGTGATGTCCACTCTGCCTCTAATTGAGAAGCAGCTTAGATCCCATGTGACAGATGGATAGAATTATCTTGCTTGTGGTTGCAGACTCTCTCTGTTCCTTGGGATGGGCGTTGTCCATCATTATCACCTTATTAGTTGTCCTGGGTGAGTCCAATGAACTGAATAGTAGGTGTTGCAACTCTACTGAGATTCAGGGCCCAACTGGCACATGGACAGACAAAAGATTTAAGTCTCTTGAATATATACCTAACAACTCTAGTATTAACTATAGGTTCAAATAGAAGGGGCAGAAGAGTCATGTGTAGGAAAACCACAAATGAGTCCAACTCTGTCACACTGGGGAGCATAAATTCCAGGGTAAAGCCCACTGGCAGGGAGCCAAACTCCTGAGCTGTCTGCCCTGCCTATAGTGTATGGATGTCTCTAGAGGCCTCAGGAGGCCCCACTGTTTGAGGCAATATTTACTGTGGCAGTCAATGAGATCCTGCTGAGACATGTGTAAGCATAACCTCTGGAATGACCTTCCAACTCACTTTGAAATCTCTTAGCCATAAGAGCTCATTTGTATTTACCATTTCCCCCTTTTGATCAAAGTCTTTTTCCAGGTGCATTGCTGGTTGGTGCTTGTTAATAATCCCTCGGTACCACGAGGCTCATCCCTGGGAGTCATATCCCATACTGGGGGGAAGGAAGTGTGTTTATATGTGGAATTTGCCTTAGAGAGAGGCCATATTTGAGCAACAAAGCACCTGAGTTTTTGATATTATGAATAGAGTATAAAAAAAACATATAAGAAAAAAGATAAAAGTTAATTTTTCATAAATAAAACTGCTTCAAAACTCAAAAATATGTCATCAGAGAAGGGAAACCAAGTTAAGCAGTTTTTTACTAAATTTCTTTACTCAACCTGTAGCTTCTTTGGAATTCAACTTTGATTTCACAAGTTCAAACTATCTTTGCACTTTAAAACAGTTTCTCAGTCGTTCCTTGTTTTTGATGACTGACATTTTTGAGAAGTAATTTGGAAGAAAGTCACTATGTACAACCCACTCTTAAGGGGTGGGAGTTATTTTCCACCTTCTTGAAAGGGAAATATTTGCATAAATTATCTGAAATCCTGCACAGAAGATTTGTCTATTCTTTCCAACGTATTTATTTATTTTATCACTTATTTATATCAGTGCAAACTTACTAAAATTTATTTTACACTTTGGGTTATAACCCAATAACTACTGTATTTTTTGTTGTTCAAATTTTTCTAGCTTTGACCATTTGGTAATTCTTTAGGTTGGCTCCTATATCCCTTTATTATCCCCCATCATTGTGGTATTTTTTTCTTTTACCACTTTTTTTACAGTTATAGCTCATCTTGTATATTTTCTATCCCAGAATCAACCATTTTCCCAAGGATCCCTGGATCCTTTTATTGGAAAATTGTGATAGACACAAAGAAGTGGGTGCTGGTTTGCTCATTACTTCTAGGGTATTGTGGCTTCTAGGATCTCTTAGCTTTCAGAGAAAGGAAATATACACATGTATACTAACATATGTATACATTTATCTATAGATATTTTGACATGTAAACATCTGTTTCCATATTATGTTAAAAATTAATTCATACTGTTGTCTCCATCAATTACCACATAGATCATTCTAGCCTTCTCTCCTTGCTTATCTGTAATCACCTACTCCAACAATGGGAAACCTGAACAGACAATCCACCATCCATTTACTTGATTATTTAATCCCAGTATACATGTGGTTTCAGAAATTTTAACTCCCATATATGATCCTTTACTCTCTCTCCCCATTCATGGTGATCTTGAAGATTATGTATTGAATATGGTGGCCCTACAAGATGATTAGATTGTGATGTGCAACGAATTTTATCATGATAAATGACTGAGATTTTAGGCATGGTTATTACAAAAGATAGCCTGCCTTTTCTAATTCACTTTTATTCACTATATCTGTGTTTTTTCAATTTTCCTCAGTCAATTCTTTACATGTAATTTTGCTTCACCAATACCAAGTCTATAGGGGGTGAACATTTTTTATTTGTTTTTCTGTTATGTTTGCATCATCAGCAATTTCTGTTAGTCTGACCCATATGTTCTGTTTGTACCAGATTCATTCATGTAGAAAATTTATCTCCAATGAAAACTCAAATCTTCTTACTCCTAGATTTATATTATTACTTGATATGATACATCAATCTCATTCTTGACGCTAGCACATGCAATCCCCATGCTTGTAGCTTATCCCACTTCTACCTTCAAGGTCTCTATTTCCAAGAGTTGGATTCTTTTTGGTCATGAAATTTTGTTCATCATGAAGTTTTGTTCAAGTAACCCTTCAGATCCTCCACTGTTAGGTCTTCATATTTCAGTGTATCAGCATCACCTAGGTGTTTGTTTAAAGCACAGATTCATGGTCTCCACAACAAGATACTCTTTTTCAAGTGTTTTGGGTTGGGCCCAAGAATCTACATTATAAAATTTCCCCAGATGAAACATGAAAAGATCTGAGACTGTACTTAGTTCTTATCAGCTCATGTCCTTGTCCTAGGAGACCTGGAATATGAATTCCTCAAAAGTGGGACCAACCCACACATGGAAAGCTAGGACTCCTGGATGCCCAGGGTTTTACTGTAGTGATTACAAAGAAGCCTGCATTTCTTGACCATAGTTTAACAAGCCCTGCCCTATTATTTTGTTCAATTTGAGACCCTTGAAGTTGATACTTTTCCCCCTCTCTTCTTAAGTCCTGCTGGCAGTATTGGTAGCCCAGGGCATCTCCCTTGGATCTGCCTGATACTAATGGCTTGTTCCTGTCATGGTTCCTTTTTGCCAAATCCTGCCAGAATTATGAGATTTTCATAACTTAATGGACCCAAAAGAGACATGTTTCAACAGAGTTATGTGCCAGAAATCCAATTCCTCCAACAAGGTATTTTTTTTTTTTTTTAAAGATTTATTTATTTTATTTATTTATGCCCCCCTTGCTGCTTATGCTGCTGTGTCCATTCGCTGTGTGTCTTCTCCGTGTCTGCTTATCTCCCCCTTGCTGTGAGGTCTTGCCGCATCAGCCCACGGTGTCGCGCAAGCCGGCCTGCCCTCACAAGGAGGCGCCGGGAAGCGAACCCGGGGCCTCTCATATGGAACCCGGGGCCTCTCATATGGTAAACGGGTGCTCTATCCATTGCGCCACACCCACTTCCTGCTGTGAGGTTGCTGCATCAGCCCACCGCACCACTCAGGCCGGCGTGCCCTCACAAGGAGGCCTCAGGATGCGAACCCAGGCCTCCCATATGGTAAACGGGGGCTCTATCCACTGAGCCACACCCGCTTCCCCAACAAGGTATTTTTAATATATTTTTTTCACGTTATACCATGTAGAGTTGCAGAATGACAAACTCAACAGAGAATGTTAACTTGGTTTTGAGATTTTTTTTTTCTATAGTAATTTCCTCTGTTGATGAGTTTGTCATTTGATTCCTCCAGCACTGTTAAGTTACTAATTATTTTCAATGCCCCTTCTAAGTCAGTTTGAAGATCCAGTGTTTTGATGTGTGTCATCTGTTTAATTATTATTCTTGTAAATCTTTTCTAGTATTCATGTATTTTTTCTCAAGAAAATGCATTGTACTAACATTAAAGTTGTTTGCATTCTTTTTCTGCATCATTTTTCTAGCCCCATTGTTTTTCTTCTTGAGTTATTGTCTTAGCAATTCATTGTGTCTGTAGGCATCCAAAGCAGAGGTTTATCTGATGATTAGTCATTACTTTAGTGACACATCTCACTTGATAAAGAAGAGGATTAAAAAAGATGCTGCCTTTTTATTTTATTTTATTTTTTTAGTTCTAATGATGTATCACATTATTTACCACTTAAATTGAAATGCATCAATTTTTTTCTTGATTTTTGATCTAGATAAATTTGAGAGTATTTTTTCCTCTTTTTTTGAAATGAATTACTTTTATTTCAATCAGTATACTGATAAATCTTAAGAAGTATAGAAACATGAAAAGCTAGAATAGTAAATACACAATTGAGTATAGCTCTTTGGGAAACAGATAAATAATAATTGTTTGGTTTGCAAGATTTGGGATTTAGTGTTCCAAAAAGCAAATTCATTGAGATTTCTTTTTGTTTCTTTAAAGCTAAACTTGATATAAGCTTTTATTAAATTTTCAAATGATTGTTCATAAAAATGGAGGCAGAAATATTAATAAGGGAGGTAGATATTCCATATTAGAACAACTACATCAGCTCTTTTCAAAAAATTTACTAGTCAGTTCAGTTTGTCCTTGAACAATAGGTTTGACCTCTGTTCATCCCTTTGAGTTGAACCTTGACTAAATTGATTTTGTTAGTTTGACAGAGGGTGGTCACTGCTTAAGCACTGATCCTTTAGTGACATGGTAGAGAAGTTCCTTAAGAATAGTTAAAATGAATATCTATACCACACATTATTCGACAGTAGTATTTTGCACATTAATAAATAAAATGATGTAATTACAATTATATCTATTATAGAACTTTTTAATAGTGAAAAGAAATGACAGATTTTTAAATTCCCTAAAGTTTATTAACATTTTGAATTTGAGCATTATATTTGAGAAACAGCTCTTGTCACCATTGCACCCTATCCACTCCGGAGTTTCATTGGAAGTTATTTTAATAATAAAATAAGACAGATCTAACTTGAAGTCTTGGTCAGGGGATGCATGGGAGAATTATAGAACTTTATAAATTATCCTGGCAAATCCATATGCACCCATCCATGCACTTTAATATGCATAGTCTTATCCACTCCCAATATTTAGTACACCTGTGGATCACACATCTTGTCTTCCCACCCCTGAAACCATTGTAAACTGCAAGCAGCCTTTTGCACATGCATGCACATCCCCAGCCAGCTCTTCCCACTCACTGTCCCCCAAATAACTGACAACTCAGACTATTCTCAGGAATCTGACTTGGAAAAGAGGAACATGCAGACCTTGGACACAGGCTAGGGAGCCTATTTGGACAGGGAATTCTGTAGTGCAAGCAGTAGTGTGAGCTCCAGATGGACATGTCTTAGTGGCTCCATGACCTCCTTCCCCTGTTGGGAGGAATACAATTAGAAATGGGCTAAAGTGGCACCCTCAAATGTACAGGGCCTGAGAATGTCCCCAACTGCCTGGGGCTAATGTGTATTTATATCTGTCTACTATTTCACTGTATGTGAAACAACATAAAGTGCCCACTTCTCAAAGATGAGAGCCCAATTCTTGCTATCTGAATAGTTCTGTTGATTGAATGCTTCTGGGAAGCATCATTTCTGTGAATTTTTACCCAGAATTTATAAAGGCCTGCTAGCTCTTCCCTCCCCTTGTGTGGTGGTCTAGAAATTCTGCTGCCCAAATTAATATTTACAGATATAGCACAAAAGATATTAAGGAAACCTTTAGAATCTTAGAAGATAGTTCACTTAAATGATGTTCTGTTTACTGGTGTTTTGTTGTCCTGGAATTGTACACAAAGCCATAGTAACTTTTAATAATGAGTTCTAACTTTTTCTTGTTTTATCAAGCTCTTAGCTGGAGTCTTACAAAGAAAAATAAATGTAAACTTTGCTCCATGGCATATCATTTTTCTCAAAATTTTAATTCTTTTGTATTCATTTAGTAGTATAACATGACACTTTAGCTAATTAATATTAGCATAGTATGTGGAGTCAAACAGAACTACATTCAACTCTTGGCTCAACTTACCAGTTCTGAGATTTGGGACTGAGAGTTCATTCCTTCATCTAAAGACAGGGATTAAAGTATCTATTCCTGGGGAGCAGATGTGGCTCAAGCAGTTGAACACCTGCTTCCCACATGGAAGGTCCCATATTTGGTTCCTAGTGTTTCCTAAAAACAAGCAAACAAGCAAACAAACAAACAAGCAAGATGGCCAACTCAGGGGAGCTGATGTGGCTAGGTGGTTGAGTGCCGACTTCCCACATACAAGGTCCCAGCTTTAATCCCCAGTCCCAGTACCTAAAAAAAAAAAAAGTATCTAGTTCTTATGGTGTTCATAAGATTAAATGAAAAAAAATATATGGGCACATTTTATGCTATAAAACAAGTATTCAATAAATGGCATTACTATCAACACCATCATGGTTACTACCATTGCTATTACTTTCAGGATTAAAGCAATTACTGTTAAAGACCATTCATTTTTATTTACTTCCACCATTACTTGTGTAATTGCTATGCCTAAAGACTATTTGCTAAACCACTTTTAATAAAATTGCTAAAGGCACACTTAATCCACACTATGCCAATCCTGAATGCTCACATATATGTTCTCTTCAGGTCTCTCTTTAAAGAATGACATCACATCAAAGCCCAAGTTTTTGACATTCAAATTTAAGTATCTATAATTTCCTCTCTCTTTTTTTCTCACATGACCCTACCATTTCTCCCACAATTACCTCTTTTAGCTAAGCATGGTCAGAGCCAAGGCAGGGGTTAGGTTTCCTGAAAACTAGTGTCACTGTTGGGAAAGACAAAGCTTATCTAAAAGTTTTACTCTGTGGAACCATAAGGAAGATGCTGAGAGACTGTCTTATGGCAACACAAATTAAATGTTATGTAGACTCTCTTACCAAGTTCTCAACTCAATAGAAATAGGCAGTGAAGGAGAATTCAAGTGTTAGGAGTCTAGGCCTAATGGTAGGGACAGCAGCAGGTGGGACCTGAAGAAATTTCCTGAACTAATTAGGTGATCAGCTCTCCCCATTGCTTTTACTTTCAGTTTTGGTGCTTTCTTTTGGGCCATGCTGTAGGAAGTTCAAGATTTTCCTTTTTACTACCACCTCTATGAAATCCTTCTAAACTATTAGAGCTATGTGTATGATTGATTAATTCTTCCTATGATTAATATCCCTTTATTTTCAATTCCACCATTTTCCCATTTGTTTTAATGGTTATATATCAATGATTCATTCATTCATTCATTCAATTATCCCACAAATCCTTATTGATATAGTGCTGAGCCACATAGACTTGGTCCCAGTTCTCATGGAGGGAGAAACCCAATATGTAATTAAGGAAATAAATAAATAGCAAATTATAAGACACATGATAGAGGGGTTGAGATAGTATTTTAATTTGGGTATCAGAGAACACCTTTCTAAGGAATTCATTTGAACAGAGGCTTGAATGAAGAGAAGAACCCAATCAAGTAAAGACATTCAAGAGCAAAAGTCTAGGGCAGAACTAAGCTTAGTGTACTCCAGAAAGAGAAGAAAGTCAGTGGAGAAGATTGGTTAAGATAAAGACAGGGAGGAGGGCAGGGGCTGGATAAGGTAGTTTTTATACATCATGGTTAGGTCTTGATTGAATTCCAAATATGTGAAATTATTAGAGGGTATATATTAAGAGAGTAGCATAATTTGATTTATTTGGGGAGAGGTAAGAGTGAAACTAGAAAGAAGGGTTGGAGGCTATTGAAGTAGTCCCAACAGGACACAATTTTGCTGGGGCTAAGGTGGGAATAGCAGAGATGAATAAGAGTGGTTGGATTCATAGAACTTATTATTTTGGGAGTGAGAGATAAAAAGATTCAAGTATAAGCCTAGTTTTTTACTGGAGCAACTACATGTATGGTAGCATCATTTATTAAGATGGAAAAGATAGGAGAAGAGAAGAGTTGATGGACATGTGTGGACATAAAGAGTTCTCTTTTCAATGTGTTGAGATTGAGACCTATTAGGCCCTGAAGTAGGTCATGAGTATATCTTTTTTTTTTTTTTCTTGGCTAATATATTATGAATCAGCATATTTGTTGATCCCTTAAATTTGTTTGCAATAAGTAGATCACTTGATATTATGATCTGTATGGGGCAATGGCCACATTTTTAATGTGCTCTAGATAGCTTGACCTTATTGAATTACAAGAGAGCAATTAGTAAAATGCATTAAAATAAGTAATGGTTGTTGATTACTGGTATTAATTCATAGCATGTTCTGAGAAATAGTGTCTAAATTCAGTTCAGTCTTTGCAAGAAATAATATAACCACATGTAATGAAGTTATAATCAGAGCATGCTTATGGGAACAAATACATTGTTTTGGAAGCTTAGATTAACAATAAATGCTTCACTGAAAGATAACTTATGGAAAGGACCATTAAGGGATTAAAAAGGGAGTGAAGGTCCCAAAACTATCTTTATACTACATGGTGGTGTAGAGATCTGTAGGCAGCCAAAGATGGCACAAAATACCTCCAAATATTGCAAGAACAGTTCATGATTTTGAACAAAGTAGATATGCATCATACAGTAATCCATGACAAGACCCAGGAATGGAAACTCAGACACTAGGATAAGATTTTTGAAAGCTAGGGTCAGTGTTGAGACATCTTAAGAATTAAAACATGAAATGGACTGCTGCTCTGCAAAAGTGAATTCACAGCACTTCTCTAAGACACTTACTCAAGCAAGACTTAAAGAGTAAGTAATAACAGTTTTTATATGTGAAACCATCATTAAGGAGGCTTTGTATTTCTTTGGTATATGGATGGGATAGTAAGTAGTGAGATCCAAGGTGTTATAACTATAAATTTTGTTTGTGTGCTTTTTCGACATCTATCTTACTATGATTAGGTCACCTGCCTCAACACTGGCCTTTGGCCTAGTTAATAAGCAACTTTCCAGCCCTGAGTCATAAACTCCCCCAGAGCTCAAACCTGCATCTGGGCCACCACCCACACCATTCAGGCAAAACCCATAGCTAGTACTAAATGATAAGCTACACATCCCCACTGCCTTCAGACCCCCAGTCCCTTTTCTTTTCGTGTGTGCTCACTTTGAACTAACAAATCCTTGACTCTCGTGGGAAATCTAACCTCTGCCCTGGACCAAAATAAAGGTAAAAACCCATAAGTCCCTCTGGCTCTGCCTATGTGCTCCCCACCTGCTGGTTGAGCCACCAGAGCCAATGGAGATTCCTGTCAACCCTTCATGGCACCCTCTCTCATTGGGACCTGTGAGTAACAGACTAACTTTTCTCAGGTGCTATGGCTTTGGTTTCCCAATGTGTCACATCTGACCTCTACCTGGACCCAAAGTTTAAATCCAACTGCATCAAGCAAGATGTATTGTTCACAATCATGTGGAATCAGGCAAAATGCCTCTTGGCTTACTAACTGGCTCACCCAGATAGCTAACAGTACCTGAGAAGAGTCCATGGATTGCTGATGTCCGTCTGTGCTGCACTGTACTGCTGCCTGTCACCTCTGCCAGGTATTGCCTAAGCTTCCCACTCCAAATTTGCAGTCCTGTGGATCTGAGTCCTTCCCAGAATCCACAAATGGCTAACCCTAGTATGTCAAGAGGGGAAACCCTGTGGTTTCTAGCACTCCCCCAAACAAGAACAACTGGCACCAGATAGCAGTGACACTGAATAACATTGACTATATATGGAAGGTCTTGTGGATCCCACAGTAAGAACCTGTAAGGCAGGAGGCTGGCATTCCCATCCAGAGCTGTGACTCCCAAGTGAGGTAGCTAGGGCTAAAAGCACGTGGGACAGAAGGGAGAGTGCTAGAACTATTGGTGTCTGGACCACGGCACCCGGGAGACTGTGTGGGAGACCCCAGCCACTGTTTGTAGACCTTGTGTCAGGATCTTAAGCCCACCCCTAGCTTGAAGGGCATCTCCTCCACAGGAAGCACAATGGTATCTGTGGCAGTTGGAGATTATTTATGAATTCCAAAAAGAGAAAGATTATGCTTATAAACTAATCTATTCCTCTGGGTGTGATACCCTTTGATTGTATTAAATTCATAGGTTTTAAGTTTACTTGATAATATCAATTTAGTAGAGCATGACTCCAGTTGAGTCTCTGCTCCCCTTGTGGGCTGACATAAGCAGACACACACTAAAGAAGACATGCGGTAAGAAAGAGAGCTCTGTTATGTTTTACCCTAGGGCCCCAAGGAGAGATGAGCCATTTGCCTGATAGCTTGCAGAGGAAGAGAACAGAGCAGCTGAGCAGCTGAGAACACCCAGAAAGAAATGAACCCTATGCAGAGACCGATATAGGAAGCCCCGAGAGACCAGGCAGAGATCACCTGCTTTCCTGCTTCAACACGTGGCAGCTGACTTTGGTGAGAAAGTACCTCTTATGGTACCTTAAGTTGGACATTCCATGGCCTTGTAACTGTAAGCTTTTACCCTCAAATAAATACCCTTTATAAAAGCCAACATATTTCTGGTACTTTGCATCAGCACCCTTTTGGCTGACTAATACGGTATCCTGCAAACAATGGTGCTGCTAGAGTTTGTAAACCTTATACGGCTGATGTCTCCGCTTCTGTTGCTCATTGTCCCCAGAACCCATGAGATATATAAATTCTAACCCTGCTCCCTGGTGTGAGATGGCTAAAGAGCCATTGAGAAAAAAAGGGGGTGCCAGCATGTTGTGCCAGCACCCCACCCACTAAGACACCACAGGAAGTTTCTAAGTTGCTTAAGAAATGTAAGACTCCTATGCAATGTCATGGGCCCCTCTCAGTGCTGTTGCTTATCAGTGCCCCAAAGATCTGGTGTTGCAGTCTGCGGTCTGGCGGCCATGCCTGATGACCCCACCACTACACACTAGTGAAAACAAACCCCAAGCCCCTGAGGCTGATTGGGACACTGTAGAGAGAGAGAGATGGTTGTCGATGAATCCAATCAGTGGGAACCACAGATCTTCTCCAGGCGGATCCACAAATGTTCCCTGTCACCATGTGTAAGGTCAAGCAGGGCCCTGAAAGGGAGCACAAATTGAATAGTCTGGGGTCACCATTACAGGTGAAGAAAAGCTACGTCTGGTAGATGTCAAGCATATCAAAGAATGACCTTCTTTTACTCTGATGTGAGTGCCATTATCCATGCAATGCACAGCACAATGGGCTGACAAACATGACACAGCAAGCCCTGGGAGAAAGCATTATGCAATCTCTCAGCAAGGGAGAAAATGCCAATTCTGGCTGTCATGATGCAAATAACCACCCCAGAAGCTGGTCCTCACCTACTGACACAATGTCAATGCTCACCTCGGCTCGAGATTTTAGTAATTTTGCTGATTGCATGGGTCATAGGCTTACTTACCAACCCATAAGGCCTCACATACTTGCCAAGGAATGCTCAAACAGTATTTAGGTAATCCTAAATTTGTACCAAGGGATGAGGCAGAGTAGATCACTGGCTGTCACTCCCCAAACACCTGTTTCTCGCATGCCACCAGCATGACTGAAGACCCAAAGCTCTCCAATCTATATATCAACAGGGTCCACTGGCACCCATCCATAAATGATTCTCGACCCAGGGGTAACCTAAATGAGTCTTATACAACACCAAAACCTCATGAGTATAATCAAATCAAACCTCCACTCCAGCCTGCCAGATAAGAACTTAGATAAGGCAAGAACTTAGATTGCAAAGATGGTCCACAAAGACTTAATACCCAATTGGCATGCAAATGTGGAAAAAACATATTCTCCCTGTGGAGGTAAGTGCAGGAAGCCTGTGGGAACATGCAGCCAAAGAGTTTGCTAGGTGAGTCCTAGACAACCCTCTAAAAGTCATGGTGCTCAGGGACAACAACCGTT
Source organism: Cabassous unicinctus (assembly GCA_029593785.1). Lineage (NCBI taxonomy): Eukaryota > Metazoa > Chordata > Mammalia > Cingulata > Chlamyphoridae > Cabassous > Cabassous unicinctus. The sequence goes on from JAQZBX010001313.1 coordinate 85,014, forward strand.
TCAAAAAAACCTGCAGCAATATCATGACTATAGCTGCCCAATGGTATTTAACAGCCCATGAAAAAATTTCCCATCCTTTATG
>JAQZBX010001314.1:0-72101 GCA_029593785.1 Cabassous unicinctus
GATTGGTGAAAGAACATGAACAGGGAATTCACAGAAGTGGGAATCCAAATGGCCAATGAACCTACCATGAAATATTCAACAAATGCAAATTAATCAAGATGCCATTCTCACATCTATGCAAGAGTCAACAAATACATATTTGCTAACCCTCAGTGGTAAGACTGTGGAGAAATGTAAATCTGGGAGAAGTTTAGCAGGTAAGAATTTTGTATTAACTTACCCACCATTTTCTAGACGTTTGCAGATAACACCCAGTAAGGAGAAAGCAAACTCTGAGAAAGGATCTTAGTTTATGGCTGGGCAATGTAGGATTGGAGTTGTAGTCAATCTGAAGGCTTAGAACATCAATAAAAAGCATGAAAAATTCCTCTCAAGGGAAATCTTGATTAAACATTATGTAGTCTCTCATGTTTCCTATATTGTACCAGATATTAAGCTATCATCTGTCAGCTTCAAATCTTCCCCTTTATATTCTGCTTTCTGTTGTTGAAACGCTGCAAACAATATTTCATTTTTGCCATCTGACTGAAAGACCCTGCCCATAATGGAAACAGCAAGGCTTGAGGAGGGAGGACCCTGCTCCTGTCTCTGCCTATTTTGACTTCCTGTTCCTGTTATTCTGTTAGAATAACTCTTCACCTCAAGAACAGCAGTTGATTTCAGTTTGCAATTTTTTTCCAGCACTCAGAGAACCAGGCTTACCACCCATTGGTATCTCCAAGAGCAGCTTTAGAAGGTTCCCTCCTCAGAAGTCTGGATTCTTGTCACTGGGCCCCCTCCTTAAAGCTCAGAGATACCAGCACCTACTAAGAAATGTCTCCTTTTCAGAGGTCTAGGTTTACGTGCAATGGGGTCCCTCCTCCTAGATTCTGTGTTTTAATAATTCCAATCCCTTTGTTTGTCTATCCAGTCCTAGAAATATCTACTTCCTAAAATTGCCCCACAGGGCTACCTTAATTTTTCCTTTTTGCATGTCCAGTTTTTAATAACTAACTAACAATTCTTTATATTTGACTTGTCTCTGTTAAAATAACTGCTGTGAATTCTATTTCCTGAATGGAATTTAGGACTGATAAATGCACAATCTATTAATTGAAATGGCTTTCTTTTTGGGGGGTGCTTCCTGTTTCTTGTTTGAGTAGATAATGGCAGAGAGTTAATGAGAAAAGACATGGTATGTAGTAAGAAAAATCAACAAAATTGTAAAATAATTTTGTTTCTTAGAAAACCATACATGCACACTAGACAGACACACAAACTGGATGATAGATTATAATAAGATATAGATGCAGATTTATATGTAGAATTTTGGATATATGGATAATTATACACACATACAAACCAATGAAAAAATAACAGCAAACTTCAAAATAGGACTAAAAAGTAGTGAAGCAGCACAACAACAATTTGACTTGGTTTCTTAGTGGATTTTTTTTTCAAAGAAGCTTTAGATTTGATAAATGTTACATAAAAATTATAGAAGATTCCCATATGCCCCACCCACTCCCTCTTCCACACTTTCCCACATTAACAACATCTTTCATCAGTATGGTACATTTGTGACAATGGATGGACACATATTAAAGCATTACTACTAACCATGGACTATTGTTTACATTATAGTTTACACTCTGCCCCACACAATTTTACAGGTTATGGCAAAATGCATAATGGTCTGTATCCGTCATTGCAATGTCTTGCAGGACAATTCCAATGCCCTGAAAATGCCCCCTTGTTACACCTATTCTTCTCTCTCTCTCCCCTTAGAACCTCTGGCGGCCACTGCCTTTATATCAGTGATAAAAGTTCTTTTATTGCTAGAATAATAATAAATTTATAATAGAATAATATTAAGTGTTCTTTAGTCCATTGTTCATTCCCCAATCTTGAGGATTTGGGGATGTTGATGCCCACTGTATTAGTCAAGGTTCTTTTGGGAAACAGAATCAACAGGAGATATCTCTAAATAGGACGAGATTTATAGGATTCTCTCATGTGACTGTGGGGATACACAAGTCCAGGTTCCGCAGGCAGGCTGCAAACCAGGGGCTCTGATGAAAGTCCAATAAAGGTCCTTGATGTGTTTCCGGGAGACGTTGGCTGTCCAAAGACGAGCTGGGAAATTCTCTCTGAATGTTGGAATCATTTCCCCTTTTAAGGCATTCAACTGATTAGATAAAATGTCACTCATTGCTGACAGCAGTCTCCCAGGTTGATCGCAGATGTAACCAGCTATCTATGCAGTAAATTCACTGATGAATAATCCCATAAACATCCTTATATTACACTTAGCCCAGTGCTTGCTTGACTAAACAACTGAGCACAACTACCTGGCTGAGCTGACACATTAGCTTAACCACCACACCCACTGTGTTTCAAATTGAGAGGGGGCTTAGGTCCCATGGGGCAGATGGATGGAACTATCTTGCAGTTGCAGACTCTCTCTGTTCCTTGGGATGGGCATTGCCCATAATCATCTTCTTGTTAGTTGTCCTGGGGAGTCCAATGAACTGGAGAAGAGGTGCTGCAGCTAGCAGTGGATATTGAAGTAGCAGACTAGAAAACTGATTCAGAGCCCAGTAATATTCGCCAGTAAAGCATCTATGTTGTCATGGTACATAGGAGGCAGAATCAGCTGGGTAAACCATTTCTGTTAGAATGCCTGTGCTAGTGAACCCAGATCAGTGTTTCTACATCTATGCAAATCTGATTGTATAGTCTACCATGTGATAAAGTCACTAAAGCTCTCACCAACTGACCCTTAGCTAGTCATGCAACAGTGATCCTCAACTCTGAAAACCCCAAATGTTTTCTGGTCTATGTGTTTAGATTTCTACCTTACAGAACAAGAGAGACACTTGTGATTAGATCCAACATAAAATCAGACATTTTGACCTTAGTTTCACCCTCACTGCTTTTCCAAAACACTTATCCATATCAGGGTGTATTTTCCACAAACTGTGTCATATCTTCTCCAATCTTTTTATTCTTTTTTTCAAACTCACTGCTCTAGTTCTTTCATATCCATTATCTCTTTCTCCTACCCAAAATATGCATATCCTTTATGCTAGAGAGTCTTTTCCTTTACCAATTTCATGGTTGAGTCAATAGAACTGGATCAGTTAAGGAATTTGTCATAGAATAGTGGAAAGAGATAATTTGACTCCATAGGAGAATTAGAGATAAATTATGGACATGCATTCATTTTATAGATAAGGAAATCACAGAAATATAACATCATATTCTGCCAAAAAGGTTTTTGGGTTTTTTGGTTTTTTTTTTGCTTTTGTTTTTCAAACCATTCTTTGAAAAAAAAATTTCAAAATCATCTCTGAGGCAAACCTACAAGTTAATCTCTATTATTTTTCAAAAAGAGTGAAAAAGCAATGCAAGAAGAGTCACTAGGGAAATGAATGTTGGACAAGAAATGACTGTCTTCTAAACATGTTATTGAAGATAGATTTATTGGCTAGAATACATAAGGCACTATGCTATGTGCATTACATGTACTATCTCATTTAAATCTCACTGCAACTCTCTCAACGATGGCATTATTATTATTATTCCCATTCTGAATATTAAAGATAACACCAAGACTTACACTGCTTAAGCAGCTTACCTGTGATCACGTAGCTGCAAAGTTTATGCTCTTAACCATTATTACCAACACTACCTGATATTACACACAATTATTTCTCCTGATAATAAGCCTAGATAACAAGTGAAACAAGTGAGTGTGTATGTGCCTCTATGCATCTACATGGGACAGGAAGGGAGGGGGTGGGTCTTGGTTTGTGGTGAGGCAAGAGAAAGAAGGGTGGATCTATCCTTAAATTTATCACAGAGAAACCTAAACTTTTAAATGCCTTTTTTATTAGAGTAGTTGTAGTTTTAAAGAAAAATCGTGTAGAAAATACAGAGTTCCCATATATTGCCCCACAAATACAAAGTTTTCCATATATTAACATTTTGCATTAGTGTGTTAACTTTGTTACAATTGATGAAACAGCATTATTATAAATATATTATAAACCATAGTCCATAGCTTATATTAGAGTTCAATTTATGTTATATTAAATTTCTATTCTAGTAATTTATATACCACCTAAAATTTCTCCTTTTAACTGTATTTTATAAATTAATTTTGTTGATACATATTAATAAAGCATAAATCCATCCAAAGTGTACAATCAATGGTATTAGATATAATCACATACTTGTACATTCATCACCACAATCATTTTTAGAGTGTTTTCATTATTCCAGTAATAACTAAAATAATACTAAAAAACAAATCCAAACAAACAAACTCATTATCTCTCAATTTCTCTGTTTCCCCTGCCATATATTGCTGCTATTGTTTCATTCTCTCTAGATTGTTTTTTAAATTTTGTAAAAATAGTCTTATATGTGCAGTATCACCCGTATTCATATTTTACATAAGGTTTCACGATGTTATACAGGCCAATGTTACATTTTTTAGTTTTTCTTCAGGTAATATAAATGTCCTTAGGCTTCCCTTTCAACCACTGTCATACCCCAATAATAGCTTTGCCAGTTACAAACACCATAATGTACTCTCACCATTTCTATTCATTTCCAAAGATTTACAAATAACCTTTTCATCAATTCTGCATAGATAAACAATTAGCTTTCCATTCTCTACTCTCGTTCTATTTTCTGGTGACCTATATTCTAATTATTAATTCCATGAGTTTACATAATATATTTAGTTCATAAAAGCACAATTATACAGTATTTGTCCTTTTGTGTCTGGCTTGATTCATTCAACATAATGTCCTCCAGGTTCATCCATGTTGTCATATGCTTTAAGACTTCATTTCTTCTTACTGATGCATAATATTCCATCGTGTGCATATACCACAATTTGTTTATCCATTCATCAGTTGATGGACACCTTGATTTTTTCCAAATTTGGCTATCTTGAATAACATCGCTGTGAGTATCAGTGTGCAGCTGTCTATTCGTGTCACTGCTGTCAGTTCTTCTGGATGTATACTTAGTAATGGTATTGCCAGGTCCCATGGCAAGTCTATATTCAGCTTCCTTAGGAACTGCCAAACAGTCCTCACAGTGGCTGTACCATTCCACATTCCCACCAACAGTGAATAAGCATCCTTGTTTCTCCATATCCTCCGCAACGTTTACAGTTTTCCAACTTTTTAATAGTGGCCTTTCTAATAGGTATGAAATAATATCTCATTGTAATTTTAATTTACATTTCCCTAATCACTAATGATGTTGAACATTTTTTCATGTGTTTCTTTATCATTTGTATTTCTTCTTTGCATAATTGTCTTTTCAAGTCTTTTGCCCATTTTGAAATCAGATAGTTTGTCTTTTTATTGCTAAGTTGTATATTAGAAATTATGTATGATGTCTTGATATATGATCTCTTTATATATCATGGATATAAAACCCTTATTGGTTTTGTAATTGCCAAATATTTTCTCCCATTGAGTCAGCTGCCTTTTCACCCTTTTAACAATGTTCTTGAGGTGCAAAAGTGTTTAAATTTGAGGAGGTCCCATTTATCTATTTTTTCTTTTGTTGCTCGTGCTTTGGCTGTAAGGTTTAAGAAACTATCACCTACCATAAAATCTTGAAGACGTTTTCCTACATTTTCTTTGAGGAGTTTTTTAGTTGTTGCTTTTTTATTTAGGTCCTTGATCCAGTTTGAATTAATTTTGTACGGTGTGAGATAGGGGTCCCCTTTCTGTCTTTTGGATATGGCTATCCAGTTCTCCCAACACCATTTGTTGAGTAGACTGTTCTGGCCCAGTTGGTTGGGCTTAACAGCCTTGTCAAAAATCACTTGACTGTAGATGTGAACGTCTATTTCTGAGTTCTTGATTTGGGTTCCATTGGTCAATCTGTCTGTCTTTATTCAGGTACTATGCTGTTGTTTGTTTGTTTGTTTTTTTACCACTGAAGCTAAGAATATTTCACCACTGTAGCTAAGTAATATGCTTTAAAGTCAGGAAGTAGATTCCTCCAACTTCGTTCTTTCTTTTAAAGACATTTATAGCTATTCTGGATCCCTTACCTTTCCAAAGAAATTTGATTATGGGCTTTTCAATTTCTGCAAGAAAAGGCTATTGGGAATTATTTTGGGATTGCGTTGACACTGTAAGTCAGTTTGGATAGAATTGACACCTCAATGATATTTAGTCTTCCAATCCATGAAAATGGAATGTTTTTCCATTTACTTAAGTCTTCTTCAGTTTCTTTTAGCAATGTTTTTTAGTTTTCTGCATACAGGTCCTTCATGTCCTTGGTTAAGTTTATTCCTAAATATTAATTTAGTCAATATTATAAATGGAATTTTTTTTCAGATTTCCTCCTCAGATTGCATATCAGTAGTATATTGAAATGCTATTGATTTTTTAATTAAAAAAATTATTGAAGTATATCACTCATACATAAATGTACATAAACAATAAGTGTAATAGTTGTGAACTTACAAAACAAACATACATAACACCATACAGGGCTCTCATACCTCACGCTACCACCAATACCTTGTATTGTTGTGAAACATTTTTAAATAATAATTAAAGAGCATCCTCAAAATATTACTACAAACCAAAGTATCTTACCTTTGGTGTATTTTCTCCTAACCCACCCTATTATTATTAGTATTTTTATATCACTTATACATGAACATACATAAGCAATAAGAGTATAGTAAAAGTTGTGAACTTACAAAGTAAACATGCATAACATCATACAGGGGTCCCATACACCACCCCACCACCAACACCTTGCATTGTTTTAAGATATTTGTTAAAATTTATGAAAGAATATCATCAAACTCTTACTACTAACTACAGTCCTTATCTTACATTTGCTGTGTTTTAACTCCAACCCACCCTAGAGATGCTATTGTTTTTTGTGTATTAATCTTGAATCCTGCCACTTTGCTGAACTCATTTATTAATTCTAATAGCTTTTTCATGGGTTTTTCAGAATTTTCTAGATATAGGATTATATCATCAGCCAATGGTGGAAATTTTACTTCTTCTTTTCCAATTTAGGTCCCTTTTTCCCTTTATCTAGCCTAATTGCTGTAACTAGAACTTCTAACACAATATTGAATAATAATGCTGACAGTGGGTATCCTTGTCTTGTTCCTGATCTCAGTGGGAAAGCTTTCATTCTTTCACCATTGAGTACAATGCTAGCTGTAGGTTTTTCATATATGCACTTTACCATATTGAGAAAGCTTCCTTCTGTTCCTATCTTCTGGACTATTTTTATCAAGAAAGTGTGCTGTATTTTGTCAAATGCCTTTTCTGCATCAATCGAGATGATCATGTCATTTTTATTCTTCAATTTATCAATATGGTTTATTACACTTATTGATTTTCTTATGTTGAACCTCCCTTGCATACCTGGAATAAAACCCACTTGATTGTGGTGTATAATTCTTTTAATGTGCTTTTGGATTCTGTTTGCAAGTATTTTGTTGAGGATTTTTGCATCTATATTCATTAAAGATATTGGTCTGTAATTTTCTTTTTTTGTTTTGGAATTAGGATGATGTTGGCTTCATAGGATGAGTTTGGTAGCATACTTTCCTGCTCAATTTTTTGGAAGAGCTTGAGCAAGTTTGGTATTACATAGTCTTTGAACGATTGGTGGTTTTCACCAATGAAGCAATCTTGTCCTGGGCTTTACAACTTTGGGAAGTTTTTGATGACTATTTCTATCTCTTCATTTGTGATTGGTTCATTGAGGTCTTCTATTTCTTCTAGGTTCAGTGTAGGTGGTTTGTGTGTTTCTAGGAATTTGTCAATCTAGTCTACATTGTCTAGTTTTTTGGCATACATTTGTTCAGTGTATCCTCTTCTGAACTCTCTTATTTCTGTGGGATCAGTGGTAATATCCTCCCTCTCATTTCTGATTCTATTTGCATCTTCTTGCTTTTTTTCTTTGTTGGTTTAGCTAAGGGTTTGGCAATTTTGTTGATCTTCTCAAAGAACCAACTTTTGGTTTTATTGATTCTCTTTATTGTTTTTTTGTTCTCAGTTTCATTTATTTCTGCTCTGATCTTTAGTGTTTCTTTCCTTTGGCTTGGTTTAGGATTAGTTTGCAGCTCTTTTTCTAGTTTCTCCAGGTGTGCATTTAGATCTTCAATTTTAGCTCTTTCTTCGCTTTTAATGTAAGCATTGAAGGCTATAAATTTCCCTCTCAGCACTGCCTTTGTGGTATCCCATAGTGTTCTCATTTTCATTTATCTCAAGATATTATTTGAATTCTCTTGCAATTTCTTCTTTGACACACTGATTATTTAAGAGTTTGCTATTTTATCTCCACATGTTTATGAATTTTCTCTTTTTTCTGTCCATTATTGATTTCCAGCTTCATTCCATTTTGATCATAGGAAGTGTTTCGTATAATTTCAAACTTTTAAAATTTATTGAGACTTGTCTTGTGACCCAACATATGGTCTATCTTGGAGAAGGATCCATGAGCACTTGAAAAGAATGCATATCCTGCTGTTTGGGGGTGCAATGCTCTATAGATGTCTGCTAGGTCTAGTTCATTTATCATATTATTCAAGCTCTCTGTTTCCTTATTTATCCTCTGCCCAGATGTTCTATCCAATACTGAGAGGAGTGTATTGAAGTCTCGAACTATTATTGTAGAGAAATCTATTTCTCCCTTAGCTTTGCCAGTGTCTGCTGCATGTATCTTGGGGCACACAGGTTAGGTGCATAAATATTTAGTATAGTTATTTCTTCATCATTCTATGCTTCTTGATTGAGGAGTTCAAGCCATTAACATTCAATGCTATTATTATAAAGGTATTACTTCATTATATTCTTTGGTTTTCTGTTGTCATGTCATACTATTGTATGTCTTTTTACCCTTTAGTTTACCCTTCCTAATAATCTTCATTTCTGCACTCTTCTCCATGCATCTCATGCTTGTTTTTTCCTTTCAGGCTGCAGCATTCCTTTAGTAGCTCTTGTAATTCTGGTCTTTTAGTAACATATTCTATTATTTTTTGTTTTTCTGTGAAGACATTGAACTCACCCTGATTTTTGAAGGACAGATTTGCCAGATACAGAATTGTTGGGGGGCAGTTTTTCTCTTTCAGTATCTTAAATACATCATACTACTTTATTCTTTCCTCCATGGTTTCTGATGAAAGATCGGCACTTAATCTTATTGAGGTTCCCTTTTATGTGATGCTTTGCTTTTTTCTTGCTGTTTTCAGAATCCTCTCTTTACCTATGATATTTGTCATTCTGAATAGTAGGTGCCTCAGGGTAGGTCTATTTGGAATTACTCTGTTTGGGGAGTGTTGTCTTTCTTGGATATTGATATTTATATCTTTCATAAGGGTTGGGAAGTTTTCAGTCATTATTTCCTCAAATATTCTTTCTGCTCCTTTTCTGTTCTCTTTTTCTGGGACACTGATAATGCATATGTTTGTGCATTTTGTGTTGTCATTCACTTCCCTGAGACACGGTTCCATTTTTTCTGTTCTTTTTCTGTTCTCCTGTCTTTTCCAGTTTGGATGTTCTGTCTTGGAAATCACTAATTCTGTCTTTGAGCAATTGACATCTGCTCTTACATGCCTCTAATGTATTTTTAATGTCATCTATTATGTCTTTCATTCCAATAAGGTCTGTTAACTTTACTCTGGAGGCTTTCAAATTGTTCTTTATGCTCATCCAGTATCTTCTTAATATCTTTAATCATATTTTCTTTTAATTCTTTAAATTAATTTAGGAGAGTTGTGTGATTATCAATGATTAATTGTCATAAATCTTCTATCTCTTCAGGATATTTGGTTTGTTCCTTTGGCTGAGCCATCTCTTCTTGTTTCCTAGTATGGCTTATAATTTTTTGCTGATGTCTAGGCATCTGAATATATTGGTGAGTTTACTCTGATGGCCAGTTTCTCCCTCTTGCCCATTTTTTCCCCACTTGTCTTCCTTGATATTTGATTCAGCTTATTCTAAGTCTTTAAAATTGCTCAGCTTAAGTTATCAAAATCAGGCCAGGGACTCACTAATGGGGAGCAGATTTTCTCCCAGTATTTACAGTACAGAGAGGACCAAAATAATTTTTGTCCATGCAATTTTCAGACTAGCCAGCAGGTGGCACTCATTGACACACCTTTCCATGGAGATGTTTCAATCTCCATTTTCCTGTGTTTTGGTCTGGTCAGAGCTGAGATTCAAAGCAGGATTTGCTGGCCAAATTTACATTGAAGAAAGGTTGCTGACTTCCCCTCCTTTTCCCTTGTAATAGCTGACATGGAGGAAGCTGTCTGTTCCCCTCTTGGTCAGCTGCAGTGAGTCAGGGGTTTTACACCAATTTAATATCTTGGGGATGGGGGAGGGGAGCCCTTTTTGGCCACCATGGGGGTTTGGTAACTCACGTGTGTTGTTTCAGGTTCTTTGACTCTCTTTCCCTCACCATCCTGGGAGTTATGAAGCAGTGTCCTGGTCTGCTTACCCCCAAAGCAGTTCCTCTGGAAAGCTTTTGGCTCTTTCTCCATTGTTTTTATGAGACACTTGAGCCCTGCCTGCTTAATCCAATGTCGTTTTCCACAATTCCAGCTGTGAGGTTTTGATATAAACTCTTTATCATGTTGATTACTGATGCAATTTCTTCACTTGTCATTGGTCTGTTGAGAGCTTTGATTTCTTCTTCAGTTAATGCAGGTAGTTTTTGTGTTCCTAGGAATTTTTCCATTTCATCTAGGTAATCTAATTTGTCAGTATAAATTTTTTCATGGTATACTCATTTAAACAATCCTTTTTAAATGATGCCTTTCATTTCTAACTGAAGCTATTTGTGCCCTCGCTTTTTTTCATTTTGTCAGTCTCTCATTTTTTAAATTTTATTGATTTTTTTCAAAAATCCATCTGCTGGTTTTGTGATTCTCTCTATTATTTTTCAATTCTTTATTTCATTTATCTTCACTCTAATCTTTGCTACTTTCTTCCTTCTATTTACTTTGGGTTTAGTTTGCTACTCTTTTTCCAAGACCTCCACTTGTAAGGTCAGGTCTCAAATTTGAGATATTTCTTCTTTAAAATGTAAAGTTTTAGAGCAATTAAGTTTCCCTCTCAGAACTGCTTTTGTTTCATCCCATAAGTTTTGGTATGTTTCCTTTTTCATGTACCTCAAGATTTTTCCTACTTTCCTTTGTGATTTCTTCTTTGACCCACTGGTTGTTTAAGAGTATGTTGTTTTGTTTCCACATGTTTTTTGAAAATTTCCAGTACTTCCTCTGTTATTAATTTCTAGCTTCATTTCATTGTAGTCAGAGAGGATACATTGTATAATTTAAATATTTTAAAATATATTGAGACTTGTTTTGTGTCAATCCTGGAGAATGGCTCACATACACTGGAAAAGAATGTGTATTCTACTGCTGTTGGGGGAAGTATTCTATATATGTTTCTTAGGTCTACTAGGTGTATAGTATTGTTCAAGTCTTCTATTCCTTATCAATCTTCTATAGAAATGTTCCATTCATTGTGGAAAATGGTGTATTGAAATCTGCTATTAATGTTGAACTATTTATGCCTTCAAATCTGTCGGTATTTACTTCTTATATTTTGGGGTTCTGCTGTTAAGTGCATGCATATTTATCTTTGTTATTTTTTCTTGTTGAATTGACCCCTTTACCAATATATATAGTTCTTCTTTGTCCCTTGTAACAGTTTTTGACTTAAAGTCAATTTTACCTGATATTAGTAGAGCTAACCTAGCTCTCTTTTAGTTACTATTTGCATGGAACATATAATTTCAAACTACTTGTGTCTTTGAATTTCAGGTAAGTCTGTTATGAACAGCATATGTTTGGTTCATGGTTTTTAATCCATTTTACCAATCTCTGCCTGTTGACTGGGAGTTTAATCCATTTACATTTAAAATAACTCCTGGTAATGAGGGAATTTCCTTTGCCATTTTGGTACTTTGTCTTTATAAGTCTGTGGCAGTTTGATATTATTTATGAATCCCCAAAATAAAAAGATTATATTTGTAAATTGATCTCTTCATCTGGGTGTGGTACTCTTTGAATGCATTAGATTCAGCTGACTTACCTGTTAAGATTAAGGCTTTGTTTCTACCATGTCAGTAGGGCATGACTCAGGGTTGAGTCCCTGACATCTTGGTAGGCTGATATAAATGGGCACACACTCAAGAAAGCACACAGGAAGAGAGAGAGCTCCATAGACATGGCAGAGGAGAGGACATTTGATCCTGTGGCTCTGGAAAGAGATGTGAGCCATTCTCCTGATAGTTTGCAGCTCTAAGAAAGCCCAGAAAGAAATAAGCCCTATGCCAGCCTGTAGCTGAGAGACAGGAAGACAGAACCCTCACAGAGATCAGCAACCATCTTGCTTCAACATGGAGCAACTGACTTTGGTGAAAAGACAGCCTTGAGCTGGACTCTTTAGGGCCTTGGAACTGTAAGCTTCTACCCCAAATAAATACCCTTTATAAAAGCCAACAGATATCTGGTACTTTGCATCAGCACCCCTTTGGCTAACTAATACAGAATGTGGTACCAGGACAGTAGGGTCGTGCTTTTGCAATTGCCAAAAATGCTGGAACAGTATTATAAATGGTTAAGGGATATTTTTTGAAGGAATTGTGAGATGCTTGATAGAAAAGGCTTAGATTGCTTTGAAGAGACTGTTGGTAGAAATATAGGCACTAAAGAGACTTTTGATGAGGTTTTAGAAGTAAATGATGAAACTATTGTTGAAACTGGAAGAGAGGTGATCTGTGTTTTAAAGTTGCAGAGAACTTAGCAAGATTGGCTCTTGATGTTGTATGGAAGGCAGTATTTGAAAATGGGTAACCTGGAAATTTAGCCAAAGAGCTTTCCAAAGTAAACTCGGAGAATATGGCTTGGCTTCTCCTTGCAGCTTATAGCAAAATATCAGAGGAAAGAGATAAGCTAATAACTAAATTGTTGGGAACAAAGAAACCAGAAACTGATTCCAGAAATGCCAAGCTTCTGGAAGTCAAGCCCTTAGATGATAGTGCACCATTTCAGGAATTAACTAAACTTGGAATTTGTAAGTCAAGATTAAAAATCCAGGAAAGACTTGTGGAAAGTATTACTGTCTGATGGCTTGGAACCCTGCTTGCTGCATGCTAAACCAACAAGCTTTTTGTGAGATCTGTATAAACAAAACCACTGTCAGCCTGGACTAAAAGAGACAGAGAGGAGAGAGATGGAAGGGAAAACAGCTTTAAGAGGAAAGCCATGGAAGCAGAGGTCTGGAATTAAGACATCTCCCTGGGCCAAATGAGGGACCCCACCCATGTGTATGGAGAGGGTAAGTTTGCCCTGGAATTTGAAGAAGATCTATACTCCAACCCACTGTTCAGGGACAGTTTTGCCACCCCAGGCTACAGAGAGGGTGGAACACATTTCCCAAGGGGAGAGTGAGGTCACCACCCTAGTTCTCTGAGAGGGGTGGGCCACTTCCCCATGGGTTGTGGGAAAGTGAGGTTGACATCCTAGTGCTCTGGGTGGGGTGGGCCTGTTCCCTATAGGTTGGGGAGAGTGAAGTCAACATCCTATTGCTCTGGGAATGGTAGACCTATTCCCCACAGATTAGGGAATGCCAAGTTGCCAACTTAGTGTTCTGAGAAGGTTGGACCTGTGTGCCAGAGATTAGGGAGAACATTGCCACCACCTCACTGTACTAAGGGGTTTGAGACTGTACCCTAGAGATTGGGTAAAGTGTGGCCATCACCCCAACATTTTTGGAGGGTGAGGTCTGGAGCTAAGTTTGCACCCAGATGCTTGATGAAAGTGGAACCAAGAAAATGGCTATTGAGCAAGCCTGTGGAAAGGGTGGACCCCCGTTAGGCCCCAAGGATAAGAAATCATCTTAAGAATGACTCTTAGACTTTGCAATATAATGGAATATGCCCTGCAGGTTTTCAAAACTGTTGGGGACCAGTGACCCATGTTTTCCTCCCAAATTCTCCTTGTGGTAATGCAAATGTTTATCCTGTGTCAGTCCCTTTGTATATTGGAAATAGATAAATTGCTTTGTGGGGTTCACAGGTCTACAGCCAAGGTGGACTTTGTCTTGTATTTCTACAAACTGATTGTGATATGATTTTGTACTCAGCATGGTTTTTGATTTAAGAGTTTTTGAAATATTGTAATTTTGGGAGGGATTCAGAGGGTGGAGTATGTCAGTTTGATATTATTTATTAATCTCAAAAAAGAAAAAGATTATCTTTGTAAACTGGTCTGTTCCTCTGGGTGTGATACCTTTGACTGCATTAGATTCAGCTGACTTGTCTTGATTAAATTAGTTGTTAAGATTAAGGCTTTGATTTGACCACATCAGTAGGGTGTGACTCAGGGATGAGTTCCTGCCTTCTTGGTGGGCTGATATAAATGGGCAATCACTCAAGAAGACATACAGGAAGAGAGAAAGCTCCATAGACATGGCAGAAGAGAAAACTTTGAACCTGTGCCCTGTGAAGAGATATGAGCCATTTGCCTGATAGTTTGCAGTGATGAGAAAGCTCAGAAAGAAGCAAGCCCTGTGCTGGTCTGTAACTGAGCGAGAGGAAGGCTGAACCCTCACAGAGATCAGCAGCCATCTTGCTTCAACATGTGGCAACTGACTTTGTTGAGAAAGCAGCCTTGAGTTGGATGCTTCAGGGCCTTGTGACTGTAAGCCTTTACCCCAAAAAAATATCTTTTATGAAAGCCAACAAATTTCTAGCACTTTGCATCAGCACCGCTTTGGCTGACTATAAGAAGTCTTACACACTTTTTGGTCCCAAATTTTTCCATTAGTGCCTACATTTTTTTTTGTTTTTGTAGTGTACCATTTTGAGTCTCTTCTGATTTCTTCCTGCATATATTTTTCATATATTTACTTTGTAGTTACCATGGGGTTTAAATTTAACATCCTAAATCTATAACAATCACATTTGATTTGATACCAACTTAACTTCAATAACATATATATACACTGTTGCTATATCCTTCCTTCCGCCCACATTTTGTTTTATTCGATTCAAATTATATCTTTATATATTGTATTCCAAAAGCATGTATGTTTCTTGACTTTGTATGTATTTACAATTTAGAACCTGTATGTAGTAAAAAGTGGAGTTGCTTACCAACATTCAATACCATAGTGCTGGCATTTATATTTATCCATATAGTTACTTTTACCAGAGATCTTTATTTCTCTATGCAGTTTTTATCTACTGATAGGAGTCCTTTCTCTAATTCTGAACAACTCCCTTTAACATTGCTTATAGGGCAGGTCTAGTGGTCACTAACTTCCTCAGCTTTTGTTTATCTGGGAATGTCTTAATGTCCCTCAATTTTGAAAAACAGCCCAGCCAGATATAAAATTCTTGACTATAAATTGTTTTCTTTTAACACTTTAAAAATGTCATCCCTCTGCCTTCTTACCTCCATGGTTTTGTATGAGAAATTGGCACTTAATTCTGTTGTGGTTGATTAGTACATAATATTTTGCCTTTTTCTTGAAGCTTTTGGAATATTCTCTTTGTCCTTGGCATTGACAGTTTTAATATTATGTGTCTGGGCATGGGGTCTCTTCAAATTTATCCTGGTTGGGCTTCATGTGGCTTCTTGACTTTGCATATTCATGTCTTTCATTAAATTTGGGAAGTTTTTTGCTCTTATTTCTTTGAGGATTCCTTCTTCCCCCTTTCCTCTTTCTTCTCTTTCTGGACTCTCATAATGCTTATATTGGTAAGTGTGATAATATCCCACGTCTCTGAGGTGCTGTTCACTTTTTATAAAAATTATTTGTTCTTTCTGCTCTTCAGCCTACATCATTTCCATTGTCTTGTATCTGAGATAACTGATTTCTTTCTTCTGCCAGATCCAATCTGCTGTTAAACCTTTTAAGAAATTTTCATTTCAGATATTGTGGCCCTCAACTGCAGTATTTCTGTTTGATTCCTTTTTAAAATTTCTGTCTCTATTGAGATTCTCATATTGTTCTTTCCTCATTTTCCTGATATCTTTTATTTCATTCTCTGTGTTTTCTTTTATCTCCTTGAGCATATTGAATATCATTATTTTTGAAGTCTTTGTCCGGTATTTTCAAAGTCTGCTCTTCTTTGTTGATGCTTTCTGGATTTTTATCTTATTCTTTTGGATGTATCATAATTTCCTGTTTCATTTATCTTGTAATCTTTTGTTACACACTTTATTATTTTACTATTTTAAAATTTTAACGCTTTGGTTTATTCCCTTGGCTCTCTGTTCATTAAGTTTGTATCCAGCTAGTGATATGACAGAGATTTCTTTGATTGCAAGAGGTCAATGAAAACAAAGAAACCAAACCAAAATATACCTTTCAGTCTTTTTAAATTCACTATGAAATGGCTGCTGCTGTCTTTCAGAGTTTAGCCCTCATCTCAAGAACATCATCCAGAGGCATAATCGAAGTGCAGGGTTTTTTCTGTATGTTTTGAGCCTGCATTTTGTTCTGGACCTCTGCTTGCTAATGGCCTTAGGAACTTCTCCATTTACAGGTATTTAAATGCCCCCTCTACTCCCTAGGAAATAGACTTTACCCCACCCCTCCTAGGTGATCTAATGTATTTCTTAAAGTAGTTACTCCTTTGACCCATGCTGCTTTGAATTGTTTCTTAGATTGCTTTAGCTGTCAGCTTCTTCACTTGCATGGCAAGGTTTGGGAAGGTGAGCCAGAGAGGAATTTCCTAGTTCTGTCTTTCAGTCTGCCACCTGATATAATGGCACCAACATATAGACACTCAGCATGCACAGAGTGGTTATTCTGCTTCTTGCCAAACAGGGCTGGGACAATGGACCACAGGATGTCTCTCCACACTGTGCCAGGGAGCAAGAGGGTGAGGGGCCAGCAAGGGCACGTCAAGCTTCTGCTACTGTTTTTAAAGCTGAGTTTTCTTTTCAGCACTCTCAGAGTTGCTGCAACCCTTTAACTGTTTTCTGGAGCTTTGGAAAAGATGGCTTTGCCAGTCTTTGCTAGTTGTTAAAAGATTACACTGGAGCATCTTTAGCCAACTTCTTGGTTGACTGGAATCCTCCATTGGAAATACATATCTTTTACATGACTCTACAAAATTTATTATACCTTCTTTGACTGTGAAAAACTGCCCCATCCCACATGGAGAAGACATTTATAAATATGGTCTCATTTGGACCTTCCCAACTGTGTTCATACTCTAAAAAGTGAGAAATATTTCTAAAAAGCAAAATTGTTTCACTCAAGTTATAGAAAAAGAGAAATATTCTGAGAGTGGAAAAGCACTTATTGATGTTATTAAATCTTCAACCATGATGGTGGAGATACACTGAAGCACTGAGCACCAAACATGAGGCAACACTGATTTTATGCAGTTTTCACAGTGTTTACCATCTGAAACATGAAAAATAACATCAACACCACTGTGTGAGTTTTCACTTAGGAGGAGTGGAGTTATTCTATGTTTTCCACAATCTTCTCTCCATATTCAATGCTGTTGGAATGCCAAAAATATTCAAGACCAATGTTACCTACTTCAGGAAAGAAAATTAAATGTTTGGTCTCACAGTCTTCATTAGTGAACATATTCTGTTAAGAAATCTGGGAAGTACAGCTCCCCAGAATTTCCCTGTATCTATCTGGGGAAAAAACATCTCACTGCACACTGTTTACACAAGAACTACATTTTCCTTAGAATCTTTCCACTAAATAGTTATGTGGCTTTGGCAAATTTGACAGTAATCTCTTGAAGCCATAGTTTCCTCATCTGTAACATGAAGAGGTGAGAGTTAGTTTCATGACTTTTCCTTTGTCTAAGTTTTCCATGGTCTAAATGCCACATCATAGCAATATAATCAACACTGACTCATTCAAAACTCATATCATGTCACTTTGGTTTCCATATTTCATTTGTGCTGAACATAGAAGAGGAAGCTAGCTTCCAGATACAGATCACTTGTCTTCAGGATGAAAGACAGATTGGATTTCCAAAACTTCTGTCTTTCCTCTCCCTCTTCCCCTTAGGGTAAATAGCTGAAGGTAAGAACAAGGTACAAAACTGAGGAAAGAAGATTTTCATGGTAGCCAAGTGAAATTCCTGTTGCAATATTGACTGTGTCCCCAATGACACTTCCCAATGTAAAAGGAGGCTTGAGAATGATATTATCAAATATTTCTGAACTGAAAACAGTCTGATTAACAATATTAGCCTTACTTACTTTACATCCTTGACCAAATCTATAAAAATTCCCCAAAATGCAAAACTTCATCACAAAATGCTTTTTCTATCCCACCTGAAATATATCTTTACACAGAACTACCATGTCTCTTCTCTGGAGTTTCTTACCAACATGAACTGAATCCTATACTTTTTGTCTGAAATACAGAAGCTATTGACATGTCAATAAAAATGATTATTCACAAATTCACAAATTGTGAAAATAATGCATATACCAGTTAGGATGCAGTCAGAGAAGCAAAAATATTTGTGTAGGTATATGTAAGTATATATGAGTATGTTACCTACATACATCTGTATATGCACATATATACCTCAGTGCATAAATTTTTCACTCTGCTGATAAATATATATAGCTCTGCTTATATATATTGCGTATACAATAAATAAAAATAAATTAAATATACTATATATATAGTGTGCATGTATGTATGTATAAAGGAATATGTAATAAGGATTTGACCTTATACAATTGTGGGAGCTTGTTAAGCTGTCTCTATAAAGTTGTTGGCTTTGCATATGGTGCTGGATCTGGAAGTCCATAGAGCAGTCGGTGAGGAAAGGAAATGGATGTAAAGTGCGAGGGAGCAAGGATAAGCTGGAGCCTACAAGCACGTGTTGTAGCCAAATAGGATGGATTAAAACTCCTGTCAGTTCTTGTTGCCTCTGAGTTTCTGGTGTGAGTGTCCTGCAGAAAGAAGAGCCCTTCATCATGGAGCTAAGACATACACCTGGCCTAAGGAGTCAAAGATGCTAAACGAGACTGGAGGGGCAGTTGGAGTAGTTACACGCCTGGTTGTTGCCCCATGCCAAGAATTTGAGCTAGTAATATGCACTAAAATGTGTATTCTACAAAACAGTGTTTCTTCACTTCCACCCTACAAATCCCTCAGAAAAATATCTCTTGTGACCCACCCTAAACAGAAGCAAACATAAAAGAAATTTCTGGAAAATAGTCTGGTCAAGTTGACACATTACATATTTCATTAAGTCCTGGTATGACTTAATGAGATAAGTATTCTTACCTCCATTTTAAAATGATGAACCTTTCACTCATAGATAATACAAACCATCTGAGGTAGGGCAGGTACTAAAATTTTAGAGCCTCGGTCTTTCTAACTCTAATATGTCTGTTTCATTATATCATGAGGGAAACGACAATGATGATGATTATGATGATCATGCTAACTAATGTATCATCACAAGTACTATTGTGACAGGTACTGTGCTAATTACATTATATGCCCTACCTTATTTAATATTTTTATTTCTATGAAGTAGGTAGTTATATTATTACACAGATAAGGAAGAAGAGGTTTAGAGAGATTAAATACATAAGCCTGATATTATAGAATTAGTAAGTGGTGGAGCCATATTATGAATCCAAATTATCTAGCTTCAAATCCAATGTCCTTAATGGGCATTGTGGTAACACATCAAGGTCTAAAACGCATTTTTTTTTTTTAAATTTCCCATACCCAAAATACCCATCAACAGATATTTAAAATAATAACTCAATGAACATCTATCTATCTATTTATATATATACTACCTAGGTTAAAAATTATAGTATTGGTATCTTAGAAGCGCTCTGTGTACTCTTTCTCAAAAATATCACTCACCCTTCTCTGTAGAGGAAACAACATGCACAAATTTTGCATTAATCATGTAATATTTTGCTTTTTTCATGTAATAAATTGTATTAATCAAGAGATTTTAGATTACAGAAAAGATACATCAAATGTATAAGGAATTTCCATATACCCCACTGCTTCCCCCTCCCACAACTTCTTCTATTAATAACATCTTAAAATAGTGTGGGACATTTGTTATAACTGATGAATAAATTTTGATGCATTGGGAAGCTATGTGGCTCAAGTGATTGGGCTCCCGTCTACCATATGGGAGGTCCTGGGTCTGGGTTCGTTTCCAGAGGCCTCCTGGTAAAAACGAGCTGTCCCACACGGAGAGCTGGCCTGTGCAGAGAACTGGCCCGCGTGGGGAGCTAGCACAACAAAATGAGACAAAGAGGAGAGACAACGAGAGACACAACAAACCAGGGAGCTGAGGTGGCTCAAGCAATTGAGTGCCTCTCTCCCACATCAGAAGTCCCAGGATGGGTTCCAGGTGCCTCCTAAAGAGAAGATGAGAAGAGAAGACAAGCAGACACAGAGAGCACACAGCAAATGGACACAGACAGCAAGACAGTGAGCGCAAAAACAAGGGGGGGGGGCATGGATAAATAAATAAAATCTTAAAAAAAAAAATTGATGCATTGTTACACACTACATTCTATAGTTTATATTGTGGTTTACCCTTAATTCCAATGCCCTAAAAATGCCCTATGTTCTATCTATTATTCAATCGCCCTCCCCTCAGAATCTCTGGTAACCACTCTCTTTATATAAATGTTAGAGATTTTTCTGTTACTACAGTATTAATAAATTTACTTTGTCCATGGTTGCATTTCCCCCTTTTGTTTTTTCATTCATCAACCTTGAGGATTTTGGGATGGTGATATCTGTTCTGCTTCAGATTGAAAGGGTGTTTAAATATTATGAGGCAGATAGAAGGAACTATTTTGCTTGCAGTGGTACATACTCTCTGTTTTCAGGATGAGGGTTGTCCATCATCATCAGTTTGTTTGTTATCCTGTGCAAGCCTGATGAATCAGAGAGTTGGTGTGGGTTGCACCTATGATGAGATTTATTTCTCAACTGGCATATGAACAGCCCAAAGATTTAAGTCTCTGAGACATATATTTAATGGATATAGTGCTAATTATAGGCTCAAATTATAGGGGTAGAAGAGTCATGTGTAGAGAATTATAAATAAGTCTAACTCTGTTACATTGGGGGAAAGGTTGTCATATATTCCAAAGTAAGGACCATTGACAGGGTGCTGAATTCATGGGATTGTGTGCCTTATGTATAGTGTCCAGATGGACCTAGAGCCTTCAGGAGCACCCCTATTTGAGGCTTTGTTTATTGTGACAATGAGATCTGCCTGAGACATGCAAAGGTGTAACCTCTGGAATGACCTCCTGACACAATTTGAAATTTATTAGCTGTAAAAACTCTTTTGTATTTAATGTTTCCCCCTTTTGGTCAAGGTCTTTTTCCATATACATTGCTGGTTGGTGCTTTGTAGTAAACCTTTGGTGCTAGGAGACTCATCCCCAGGAGTCATGCTCCATGCTGGATGGGAAGGTAGTGCATTTATTTGCTGAGTTTGACTTAGAGAGACCATATTTGAGCAACAAGGAGGTTTTCAGGAGGTAACTGTTAGCAATAGTTATTATTAAGCTAAGTCTCAATTTTAAAAGTAAGGTGCATAACGACATGCATTAATATTGAGGGCTTGACATACTAGTCTATTTTCTTTTTATTAGGCACTGCCTATTTACGAAGGAGATTCTTGCTTCTGTATTTGAGAAACTAGCAGGACTCCCTAGAATGGGAGCTTATTTTGTTGTTTATTGTGGGTCTCCACCTACTGAGATAACACCCTATGACAAGATGAACACATTCGTATTCCATAGAAGCATACCTCGGGGGCACCCTTCCCCACATATCCCCCCACAACTGACCCTACACCAATGACCCTCTCCTACCATATTTGCCCAAAGAACATTCCCACAATGTATTCTCAATCACAGACCTCCACCTCCCCAGAGTTCACCTGCTTCTTCCACCAGCCCTTTCCCTGGTTCTATGAATAGCCCAAACCATCCCCCACACCCATTCACCCTCACAATCCAGCACCATTGACTCCACTCCACATCCCTATACCACTGTCACCCCCAATCACTGCCAAACCACCCTCCATCCACTTCATCATAGTTTCTGCTCACAGATTGAGCATTATCTCACCTTTCTATCTCCTGGTAACCTATCATACAAACTTTGTCTCTGTGAGTCTGCTCAATATCCTTAGTTCATATCAGTGAGATTATGCAATGTTTGTCCTTTAGTGAATGACTTACTTCACTCAACATAAGGTCTTTGAGCCATGTTGTCATGTGTGTCAATACTCTATTCCTTCTTACAGCTGAGTCATATTCCATTGTGTGTATATACCACATTTTGTTTATCCATTCATCCATTGGTGGACACTTGGATTGCTTCCAACTTTTGGCAATAGTGAATAATGCTGCTATGAACATTGGTGTGCATCTATCTTTTTGTGTCCCTGCTTTCAAATCTTATGGGTATATACCTAGTAGTGGGATTGTTAGATTATATAACAATTCTTTAGTTAGCTTGCTGAGGAACAGCCAAACTCTCTTCCACAGTGGCTGCACCATTCTATATTCCCACCATCAGTGGATGCGTGTTCCCATTCCTCTACATCCTCTCCAAAACCGATAGTTTTCTGTTTGTTTGTTTTTTAATAGCTGCCAGTCTAATAGGTGTAAGATGATATCTCATTGTAGTTTTGATTTGCATTTCCCTAAGAGCTAGTGATGTTGAGAACCTTTTCATGTGCTTTTTAGCCATTTGTATTTCCTCTTTGGCAAAATGTCTTTTCAAATCTCTTGCCCATATTTTAAATGGGTTGTTTGTCTTTTTATTTTTGAAGTGTAAGATTTCTTTATATATGCTGGATTAGACCCTTATTGGAGAAGTGGTTCCTAAATATTTGTCTCATTGAGTAGGCTGCCTTTTCACTTTCTTCATAAACTGCTTTGAAGTGCAAATTTTTTTTTATTTTGAGGGCGTCCCATTTATCTATTTTTTCTTTCGCTTCTCATACTTCAGGTGTAAAGTTTATGAAACCATTTCCTACTACAAGATCTCATAGATGCTTCCCTCCTTTATCTTCCAGGAGCTTCATGGTCTTGGCTCTCATATTAAGTTTTTTAATCCATTTTGAGTTAATTTTTTTATAGGGTATGAGGTAGTGATCCTCTTTCATTCTTTTGGATATGGATATCCAGTTCTCCCAGCCCCATTTGTTGAAGAGACTATTCTGTCCCAGTTATTGGCATGGTGGCCTTGTCAAATATTAGTTGGCTGTAAATGTGTGGGTCTATATCAGAACCTGCAGTTTGGTTCCTTTGGACATTATGTCTATCCTTGTGCCAATACCATGTAGTTTTGACCACTGTAGCTGTGTAATATGCTTTAAAGTCAAGTGATTCCTCCAAATTTGTTTTTCTTTTTCAAGAAGTTTTTGGCCACTTGGGGCCCCTTACCCTTCTAAATAAATTTCATAATTGGCTTTTTCCAGTCCAGTAAAAAAAAATGCTGTTGTAACTTTTATTGGGATTGCATTGAATTTGTAAATCAATTTGAGTAAGATAGACATTGTTTCAGTCTGCCAAGGGACTGCCGATTCAAAGTACCAGAAATCTCTTGGCTTTTATAAAGGGTATTGTTTTGGAGTAAAAGTTTACAGTCCCAAGGCTGTGGACAGTCCAACTCACAGTACCATAAGAGGTAGTTTCATACCAAAGTCAGCTGCCATGTGTTGAAGCAAGATGGCAGGCGATCTCTGACAGGTTTCAGCCTTCCCCTTTTGGCTTCCTCTTCTTCTTGAGGCTCTGTGTGCCCAGCTTCTTCCTGATCTCAGCTGTAGGCTGGCATAGGGCTTATCTCTCAGGGCTTCCTATATAAGTCTCGACTCTTTTCCCAAAGTCAGCTGTAAGTTCTCAGGCAAATTGTCCATCTTTCCCTGGGGCTTTAGCAGTTTGAGTTTTCTCCTTTCTGTCACAAAGCAGATCAAAATGACATAATTCTCTTCTCTGTGTGTCTTCTTGTATCTGTTTGTCCATGTGTGTGTCCGTTTATATCAGGCCCACCAAAGGGGCAAAGACTCAACTTCGGTCCCTCCTAACTGATGTGGTTGAATAAAAAAATCCTTAATCCTAACAGGTAATTTAATCATGACACATCAGCTGAATTCAATACAGTCAAAGGGTATCACACTCAGAGGAATGGATTAATTTACAAATATAATCTTTCTCTTTTTGGGATTCAAAAAATAAACTCAACCTGCCACAGACATCTTAATGTTATTTAGTGTTCCAATCCATGAACATGCAACATACTTCTATTTATTTAGGTTTTTTATTTCCTTTAACAATGTTGTGCAGTTTTCTGTATACAAGTCCTTTACATCTGTAATTAAGCTTATTACCAGATATTTGATTCTTTTAGTTGCTGTTGTAAATGGATTTTTTTTTACTTCCTCTTCAGATTGCTCATTATTAGTGTACAGAAATGCTATTGATTTTTGCATGTGCTCTTAAATCCCACTGAACTCATCTATCAGCTTTAGAAGCTTTGTTGTAGATTTTATGGGCTTTCTTCATAAAGGATCATGTCATCTGCAAATAGTGAAAGTTTTACTTCTTCCTTTCCAATTTGGATTCCTTTTATTTCTTTTTCTTGCCTAAGTGCTTGACCAAGTACTTGTAATACAATGTTAAATAAGATCAGTGACAGTGGGCATCCTTGTCTTTTTCCATATCTTAGAGGGAAAGCCATTAACCTTTCACCATTGAGTATAATGTTAGCTGTAAGTACCTTTTATCACGTTGAGGAAGTTTCCTTCTATTCCTTTCTATCAAGTTGTTCTTATCAAGAAAGGGTGCTGTATCTTGACAAATGTGTTGTCTGTGTCAATAGTGAAGATCATGTGATTATTTTCTTTCAATCTGTTAATGTGGTATATTACATTGATTTATTTTCTTATGTCAATCCACCCTTGTATACCTGGGATAAAACCCACTTGAATGTGTATAATTCATTTGATATGTTGTTGGATACAATAAGCAAGTATTTTGTTGAGGATTTTTGCATCTAAGTTCCTTAGAGAAATTGGTATGTAGTTTTCTTTTTTGTGGCATCTTTATGTGACCTTCGGTATTACGGTGATATTGGCATCATAATTTGGTAGAATTCACCCATGGAAGCCATCTGGTCCTGGGCTTTTCTTGATTGGGAGATTTTTGATGACTAATTCAATCTCACGATTTGTGATTGCTCTGTTGAGTTCTATTTCTTGTTTTGCCAGTGGAGGTTGCTTGTGTGTTTCTAGAAATTTGTCCATATCATCTAAGTTATCCATCTTGTTGGTGTACTATTTTTCAAAGTATTCTCTTATGATCCTCTTTATTTCTGTGGGATCAGCGGTAATACGCCTCTCTCGTTTTTTATTTTATTTATTTGCATCTCTTCTCTTTTTTTTCTTTGTTAGTCTAGCTAAGGATTTGTCATTTTATTAATCTTCTCAAAGAATGAGCTTTTGTTTTGTGAATTTTTTCTAGTGTTTTATTCTCAATTTCATTGAGTTCTGCTATGATCTTTGTTATTTTCTTCATTCTGCTTGCTTTGGGATTGTTTGTTGTTCTTTTTCTTGTTCCTCCAGATGTGAAGTTAGGTCTTTAATTTTAGCTTTTTCTTCTTTTTTATATAGGCATTTTAAGGCCATAAATTTCCCTTTCAGCATTGCTTTAGTTGCATCCCATACATTTTCATATGTTATGTTCTCATTTTCATTCATTTAGAGGTAGTTACTGATTTCTCTTGCAATTTCCTACTTGATCCACTTACTGTTTATGAATGTGTTGTTTAACTTCCATATATTTGTGCCTGGTTTGGTTCTCTGCCCCTTATTAATTTCCAGCTTCTTTCCATTATGGTCAGAGAAATTGCTTTGTATAATTTCAATCTTTCTAAATTCATTGAGATCTATTCTGTGGCCTGGCATGTGGTCTAACCTGGAGAATGATTCATGTTCTTTTGAGAAGAATATATATCCTCCTGTATTTGGGTGTAATGTTCCATATATGTCTATTAGGTCTAGTTCCTCTAGAGTATTATTCAAGGTCTCCATTTCTTTATTAACCTTCAGTCAAGATGTTCTGTCTAATGGTGATAATGTTGTATTAAAGTCTCCCACAATGATTGTAGAGGCAACTATTTCTGCCCTTAGTTTTGCCATTGTTTGCCTCATGAATTTTGGGGCATTCTTGTTAGGAGTGTAAATATTTATGATTGTTCTTTCTACTTCATTGAGTACTCCTTTCATTAATATATAGCGGTTTTTGCATTTAAAGTCTATTTTGTCCTATATTATTATAGCTACTCCTACCCTTTTTGGTTATTATTTGCATGTAAACTCATTTTCATTTACAAACTTCTTTCATCCCTGGATTTCTAAGGTGAGTTTCTTGTAGACAGCATATAGATGGGTCATATTTCCTTATTCATTCTTCCAATAAGTGTCTTTTGGTTGGAGAGTTTAAACCATTAACATACAATGTTATTATTGTCAAGGCAGTACTTACTTTAGCCATTTTTCTTCAGGTTTATATATGCCATATTTTGCTTTTATTTCTCTTTTTATCTTTTTAGTTACTCTTCCTTCCTACACTCTTCTCCAACCCTCTTGCTCTTGTTTTTTTCCTTTCAACCTGCAGAACTCTTCTTAGTATTTCTTGAATGGCTGGACACTTGTTGACAAACTCTCTCAATTTCTGTTTATATGAGAATATTTTTATCTCTCCCTCATTTTTGAATACTAGCTTTGCTGGATACAGAATTCTTGCCTGGAAGTTTTTTCCTTTTATCACCTTAACTATGTCATACCAATGCTTTCTTGCCTCCATGGTTTCAGATGAGTAATCAGCACTTAATTTTATTGAGCTTCCCTTATATGTGATGGATCTCTTTTCCCTTGCTGCTTTCAGAATTCTCTCTTTGTCTCGAGCATTTGACAATCTGATAAGTATATGTCTCTGCGTAGACCTGCTAGGATTTAATCTCTTTGTAGTGCACTGGACATTCACATCCATATCCCCCATAAGAGTTGGGAAATTTTCAGCCATTATTTCCTCCAACACTCCTTCTATATCCTTTCCCCTCTCTTACCCTCTGGGATGCTTATAATACATATGTTTGTGTGTTTTGTGTTGTCATTCAATTCCCTGTGTCCCTGTTGAATGTTTTCTTTTTTTTTGTCTATCTGTTCTACCTTTGCAATTTCAGATGTCCTGTCTTCAACATTGCTGATTCCTTCTTCTGCCTGTTAAAATCTGCTATTATGTGCTTCCAACATATTTTTCATCTTTCATTTTGCCTTTCATCACCATCAGATCTGTTATCCTTTTGTGTGCTTATGATTTCTTCTCCCAGATTCTTTTGCTTTTGTGTATAGTTTTACCACATATATATTATTTGCGTGTATGTAGGTAAATGATATATAGTTGGTTTAAATTTTTATGAAATGAATTAGGTTATATTGATTTTTTCTGTTATTTCTTTCACTCAGAACTGAGAATTTAAAATTCATACAGTTTGATTCTAGTAGTTCTAATTCATTTATTTTCACTGTGTTATAGTTTCCCATTGCATGAATATAACACAGTTTATTCATCCATTCTACTCTTAATTGCATTTGGGTTGTTTGGACTTTCTTACTGCCAGGAACAATGATCCTATGCATAAATTTTAAAGGTATTTACTGGTACATATATGCAAGTGTCTCTCTATGGCACATTCTTAAGAATGAACAGGTTGGATTATAGAAAATGCATGTTTTTCAAATGAACTGATTAGTGTCAAACTATTTTCCAAAGTGATTGAACAGTTTCATATTTTCAGTGTTTCAGGAGTCTTATTACACTACATATGTCTTTAACATGATATTTTTTAACTTTTACATTTTTTTCTATCATGTGGATGCATGTTTTGTAGATTTAAACAGTTGCAATTTTTATGAAAACATTGAGAATATTTCCATATATTATTAACAATTTGTGTTCATCTTCTGTGGAAAACCTTTTGTTTTGTGTTCATTTTTCTGTAGGACTCTTTGTAAATTTCTTACTGATATATAATACTTTGTTATATGTGTTGTAAATAGCATTTCCTTGAAAGTGTTAATGATTTTATTGTCTTCATGGTATCTGTACATGATAAGAATTTAACTTTATAATAATCTAATTTTTCAAAATTTCCTTTATGATCTGTATGTGTATTTAATGTCTTTCTGCTTTACTTGTGACTCCTAGGATTATTCTAGTATATAGAGTTTTTTAAAAGTTTATAGTTTTACCTTTAATTTGCCTGAAATTTTGTATTCTTTGAAATAGAAATTCAATTTATTTTTTCCATATGAAAAACCAACTTTTCCATTACCAATTTTTAAGTAGCCCATTCTTATCCTCCTGATCTGTAATGACTGCTCTGACATATATCAAGTTCCCAGATATGTGTGGGTCTTTTTATTGACACTATTCTTTTTCATTCATCAATTTGCCTATATGTGGTCTAACACCATGATATCTTTATTAATATCAGTTTTGATTTCCTGCCCATCTTATTTTTCCTCTTTGGCTGTGCTTTGGTTGTTTCTTTGCAATACTTGCCATCTGCTTTTCCAGATGAGTCTTAGAATTAGCTTGCTGAGTTGAACATAAACACGCATAAGCACAGAGGAAGAAAGATAGAATTTTATTCTAACTTATTGCAATATGTTGATTTATAGACAATTTTCATAAAATCTGACATCTTTATAATATTGAGTCATCCTTTTAAAAAGCATGTAATATGTCTCCTTTTGTTAAACATTTATTCATTGCTTAATGTTTTATAATATTTTTACATAAGGAAGTTACATTTCTTTTCTTAGATTTGTTCCTAGATAATTATTCTTTCTACTTTAAATGATATATTTACATATAGCCATAAACAAATATAATATATATTTTAATTTATATATTCCCACTGATTGTTGCCAATATAGAAACTTAATTGACTTTTGTATAGTTATATATTTTGTAAATTTGTTAATTTTGTCATTATACTTATCCATAGATGCTTTTTGCTTACTACATTAACAATGGCATATTGTTCAACAAATCAAAGTTTGTTTCTTCCATTTTGCTTAAGTATTTTATTTATATTTCTTATGTTGATATAGCTAGGGAATAGAGTAAAATATTGAATTGAAAAGATAGATTTTTTAAATCTTTTTTATGATCTTACAGTAAATATTTTAAATATTTTCAAATTCATAATAAGATTGGCTACAGATATTTTTGCAAATCTCTTTTATAGCTTTAAAGAAGTTTCCTTCTATCCCACAATTTGCTGACTGTTTTTTATTTTTGAACACTATTTCTACCACTGTTGAAATAGTTTACCCAATGTAATCTATTAGAATGATGAATCATATTTAGCAATTTTTAAAATATAATATAAAATAATATAATATAAAATCATCTTAACTTTATGGAGTAAATCCATCTGCTCATGATGTGCTTATTTAAAAAAACACTTTGTTAGACTTGGTTTGTTAATATTATTTTTAGATTTGGTTTGTCAATATTTTCTTCAGAATTCAGTGTTTTAACATTTAGTTATCTGGTCTATGTCTGGTCTCTTGACATTTATCTTAGCTCTTTTAATATGCATAATTTAAGAATCAGGTCTAGAGAGGTTAAAAAATCTTTATCCACCTCCAAAATAATATAAGAAACAAACATTAATTAATCTAATCTTTCTCCAAATTAATACACTGTTCAATGTTATTTTAGACATCATTGTTATTACATTTGTTTTATACTAGCAATTCTTTAGATTCAGATTGTTTTATTTAAATATTTACCAATATCTCTGCTTACTATTCCTTCTTAGGTCATCTATCAGGAATAATTTCCAATGTTAATGAAATATGTTTGCAATTTTCTTTGGTGTGCAGCTGTTGTTGGTAAACTCTATCTAGTTTTTGCTTACTTTAAAATGCCTTTATTTATCAATTATTGCTTAAAGTTAATAACACTGGGCATACTTTCCTTGGTGACATTTATTTTCCATTAGCCCATATTATACACTGCCCTCTGTCTTTCATTCTACTTCAGTTTAATTGCTATTCTATCTTTTCCTTCTGCTTCCTTTAAAGATTTTCTCTTTTGTTTAGTGTTATATAGTGTTGTGCATAGATGTGGATTTCTTTATATTAAGAAAGGATTGAGAGTTCGTAGGGTTTCTGTATCTGAGGATTGTTGTATTTCAACCATCCTGGTAAACTTCTTAGCCTGTATCTCTTCAAATAATGTCCCTTTTTATAATTTCTCTATTTTACTTTTTTGAAATTCTGTTTAGACTTATGTCTCACTCTCTTCCCTGTTTTAGCTTTTTTTACATAATGTTACTCTTTTTTCTTCTCAGGGCTACATTCTGGATAATTTATTCAAATATATCTTCCAGTTTTATGATTCTTTCTTAAGTTATGTCTAGTTTGCAGATTAATCCATCAACTCAATTTTTAATTAAAATAAAATATTTATCACCTCTATAAGTTTTATTTCATCCTTTTTCAAGTAGGTGTAGTCATTTTTTATAGTGTTTTTCTATGTTCATATTTATAAGCTTATCTTTTATCTCATAAAATCTATTAAATTTGTTACATATACTGCATTTGATAATTTTAGTATCTCAAGTGTTTGAAAGTATGGTTTTGTCATCTGTTGCTACTATAGATTCGATTTTCTAAAAAGAGACACTGAGCTCAAAGATATTTATTAAGGATAAATACCTGTGAAAGGAAGGCGGAGGAAGCAAGATTAGGATGAGGGAGAACTTGAACTGAAATGCAGGCTCAACAAAAACTTTAGCCAACATGATAGGGTGCTCAGGAGCAAATATTGCCCACTGGAGTTGTCCTGGGCAGAAATGGCTGGGCCATACTCCCACTTTGCTCTGTCACCATATGTAAGTTGCCTCAGGAAGGGCATGACCCCCAGGCTGCTTTCTGAAGTGCGGGTGGACCCTGAAACAGCTGACAGTTGGAAGCTGGCCTTGTTTGTTGCAGCTGAGCAACACGTCTTTCTTTGCAGAGATTCCTGGGCAACACACCTCCATGTCTCGCACAGTTGTTCTGGGTAGTTTACACTCATGTTGCTTAGTTGCTTTTTATTTTGTGATTTTTGGCTGCGAGCTTTTTAATTTCCTTGGGTTTATTTTTTGAATAAATTATTTCAGGTATACATTAAATTTGTTTTTCTCCATAGAGGGTTTGTATTTGCTTCGAAGGGTTTCCTGGGTGCACTTTTAACTTGGGACCAGCTAGAGGTTTTTCAAACCACTTAGTTTCCATGAATTTTAAACACAAAACCATTTGGTGAGGCTTGAATTTTGGTTACATATTCTCAGAGTAGGTAGGTTTTCTTTATTTTCCCTTCTGAATGGTGGGTTTATTTCTTGTTCTCATTGCAAGTATTATCCATTTAGGCTTCAGTTTTATGATGGGGTTCTCCTATTAGACTGCCTCACCTTCATAGACCCTAGCCGTTGTCTTCTATGTCAGTGACAGAAATTGTAAAATTGGAATCTCAAGTTATCTAGGGTTTGTTTAAATACTTATTTCCTGTTTTCTCATCATTTCTGGTCTCTGTGCAATCTTTTTTTCATGTTAACTCAATAATGTGTTTACTAATTTTTTCCCTTAGCATTTTATTTATTTCCAAATTATTTACCCTGGGTAGTTAGTTTACTGTAATGCTAGAAACAGTGTCATCTATATATTTTGTTGAAATATTGATATCGCTCAGATTTTGACGCAAAAAGATACAAGATAATGTGTAATTCCAAAGTGTTGAATATGTACTTCCCATAATTTATAATTAAAAGAGTAAAGAACCTACTAGATTTTGATTAAAAGAGCAACTTCCAAATTGTATAAAATATGCTTTATTTAAAAATTATGGTACATTATCCACCAGGTCAACACCAGTTAATTTATAAAATTCCTAGCTTTGACATGTTTTTATCTATCTGCCCTACTTTATGTCTCATCATTTCCACATATCACCACCGAGACTATTCTCATAACTCACTGAATAGGAACACTCTTTTCTATATATTATAAGTATTTTGCTTTTGAGATCTTAACAGGGAACTTTTAGAAAGGTCCTTAAGTGAGTTTTTGAAAAGAATCTTACTCAAAATGTAAAATGCCTTTGGTTTGTTTTTACATATCACAACTATGCCACATGGCAAAAATCACAACACCACTTCATGGGCTTATACTAACTTTATTAAATAGAGCTAATTGTACAAACTTTCTCACAAGACTCAGAGCTCAAATTTTGCATAAAAGCTATGTATTAGCCAAATAACTACTCTCCAAAAGCAGTAAAAGAAAGATAATAGTTATGTAAACTGCAAATATGTGGTTATTCAATACCCCTCTGCAGAATGACATTACCTGAGAAATTCTATCAGCTTTGCATATCATTTGGTATGTAATCAGCTTGTGAAGTCAGTAGATTCTATATTGTCCTTCTACTCATATATCCTTTTTCTCCCCTCCTAGCTATTGACTGACCACTGTTCTCTTTTATTTTTTTTCACTGAGATGAGAGGACCATAAATATATTCAGAATTTCTTTTGTACTTATAAACCAGAGATAAAATGTAGAAGTCTCAGATTTTTAATTTATTATCTTGGCTGATTTTTCATTAGACTCCTCTCTTCCTTTTTATGAATTTTTATCTGAATATAGTTCAGTAAGCAGTCTATTGACAATTAGTTTGGCCTGGCTGTAGAGTATTATATTAATGCCATGCTCAGTTTTCCTGATCCTATATAAGAAGGGAGAACAGAGTTCACATATTAGTCTAAGGTCAAGGCAGAGACAACAGGGACATGTTGCTAAATTTTATGCAGGGTATCATTAGTTTTGAGAAATCACTTAACCTCTGCTTTAGTTTTTCTAGCTGTAAAGTGGGGTGCTGAAGAGGTTATACAGTTAATATTTCTAAAGTACTCTTAAAATGAAAAATTCCATGTAGGTGTTAATTATCTTGTCTTGTAATTATTAATAGTAATTTAGGTTATAAACTTTAGAAAATGACCATCATTCTGTGTTTTGCAGCCTTGTGAGTTGTTTTCCCCAAACAGTATGCATATTAGTGTAGTTTAGATTCCAAAATTTATAAAACATCTTCTTTGTAATCTCTAGAGATAATCATGTCTAGACAAATTTAGGTTTAATTTATGCTAAATGGGAAAAAGTAAAACATACAAGGAGACATGAATATCTGTAATGCTGTAATACATGTATGGCTGTGTCTGTGAGTGCTCATGCATGTTGTGTCAATAAAGAGAGGGGGTTGACTGAAGGCATATTATCTTAAGGCAAGAAGCTGGTCAGTAACCCTCAGTTTATTTTTGACAAACTATTCTCATCCATCAATCCTCTTCCTCAGGGACCTAAAAGGAAGATAACATCAAATGGCTTTACCAGTCTGGGTCAGCAGTATAAGGAACATTCAGGAAGGTGGTACTACAGGGTGCTGATCAAGCAAACGGATGGCTCTTATACATAACCTTTTTCTCGCCATTTAAACAATTAAAGTGGCCATATTGGTGGTACATAATGTTGTACTTTCTATGCTATCTGAGAAGAAGAAACACACCTTCTTAGAAACCTTAAGGACATGTAGAAAATAGGCTATGTGAGTGAGCTTGAAAAGCTCATCTGATAGCACCTGTTATCAGAGAGATCCTCATTTGTGTAGATTAAGATAGATGTATAAATACTTCTGGAATGTCATCCAAGCCAAATATAGAACTTAACACTCTCATTTAAGCGTGCATCTCTACTCATTTCTGCCTTTTCTGTCATATTATTTTATCTGAACCATGCATTTTGATTCTTAAGGATCTGCTCTCTACTGCAAATCACTATGTTTGTCCTTATGGAAATTTCAAGGATGGCATGATATGAATCTTGACTACAGGCATCTTATTGTCTAGAAATGGAGAGATGTGATATATGTATAAATAACTGGGAGACTCGTGTTTATTTTTATAAACGGCCATTTCAGGTAGCTTTTCCTGTGTAATAAATCACCCCAAAATGTAATGGCTTAAAACAAAGACCATTTATTTAGCTCACATTTCTAGGAACCAACAATTTTAGGCTGGGCTCAGGTGATCCACGTTTGGGGTTTTTCATAATATGTAGTTTGCTTTATCCTGGGGATCTCAGTTCTCCTCCACAAGATGTCCTATCCTTCATCTGGCTAGCCCACACTTTTCCATATGGTTGGGGGCTCAGCAGGAGCATCAAGAGAAAAAGAAGTCCCAGTGCTAAAGCACATTTCAAGCTTCTGATTGTGTCACATTTGCTGATGTCCTATTAGCCAAATCAAGATAAATGGCCAACCTGATTCATCTCCTGATGGAAGGACCTGCAATAGAAGGGCATAGACGAATGTAGGAAAATATTTTAGGGCCACTTTTCTAATCTACTCAAACACTGCTGGGCAAAAATGGCTACTCCTTGGAATGTCAGATGGCAATTCCACGTACTTTCCAAATCAAGTGCATTTCTGAATAAATTAACATCATATCAGATTCTCCCCTCTGGATCTCCTATCTCTTGAGATTCAGAAATTTCTAGAGTTTTTGTTCATGTCTCAGGGACCGTTTCTTGCTGTTTCCTTTAAAATCTCTGTTGGACCTAGAACTAAAGTGTACTTTCTTGAGTTTAGAGTGTCTCTACATCTGTTTTCTTCAAAATAGCTGCCTTCCATCAATGCTGAACACCTGAAGTTTTAACATGCAGAGAGTTTCTTTGCTTTCAATGGCTTGATTGCCAGATTATATCATTGCAAGTTAGGTGTAATCAGGCCATTTTATCTAGTTGCTGTCTCTCTTTCCTATAGACCTTCTTCAAGTTGCAATGTAAAAGGAAACCACAGTCCATGCTACATCAGAAAAGGATGTCTAAATTTCCAAATTTGTGTCTGTATTAGTCAGCCAAAGGGGCACCCCAAAATGTGAAATACCAAAAATGGGTTGGTCTTTATAAAGGGTATTTATTTGGGGTAGAAGTCCATAGATACCAGGCCATAAAGCATAAGTTTCTTCTCACCAAAGTTCATTGCCATGTGTTGGAGCAAGACAGCTGCCGACATTTGCCAGGGTTCAGGCTTCTTGTGTTCCTCTCTTCCCGGGGCTGCGTTTCTCTCTGGGCTTAGCTCTTCTGGTTCCTCCACGAGGTCAGCTGTAGACTATCAGGCAAATGGCTCACTTTTCTTCTGGGGCCTTTTCTCCAACATCAAAATTGCTTCTCAAAAACTGCTTCAACTCTGTTCTTGCATGCCTTTTACATTTGATTCCCCACCCACCAAGGGGTGGGGCTCAACACCCTACTGACATGGCCCAGTCAACATCCCAATGATAACTCAATCATGCCCAGATTAACAGATCAGTTTACAAGCATGATCCAATTATATTTTTGGAATTCATAATTACATCAAACTGCCAAACGGCCACAGTGTCTGTACATCTAATGTTATATCTTTTTATATTTACTTAAACATTTATATCACCAGAAAACTATGGTGGTTTGGAACAGCAAAACATGTTCTTAAATTTATTCCATTCCTGTGGGTGTGAATCCATTGTAAATAGGATCTTTTGATGAGGTTACTTCAGTTAAAGTGAGGCCCATCTCAGTCAGGATGGGTCATAACCCTACTACGGGAGTCCTTTTATAGGGGGGATGAAATTTAGTGAGAAAAGTAAAAGACACAGAAAACAAAAAGGTGAAATTCAATGGTATCCAGAAAATAACAGAAAAGCTAAGGAGAGGCTGCCATGTCCATTGCCATGTGACTGAGGAGCTAAGGACCAAGGAAAGCTAGCAGCCAGCCGCGGAATGCCAGTCTTCAGAAAGAAACAATGACCTAGAAGATGCCATGATTTGGACTTTTTGTTAGCCTCAAATAATAAGTTCCCATTATTTAAACTCACCCATTGCTTGTATTTGCTTGAGCAGCCCAGGAAACTAAAACAGATTTTGGCACAAAGAGAGTGGGGTCCTGCTATTACAAATACTTAAAAATGTGGAAATGGCTCTGGAATTGGGTAATCAGTAGAGGATGAAAGAAGGGTTGAGGTGCTTGATAGAAAAAGCTTAGATTGCTTTGAAGAGACTGTTGGTAGAAATATGGATGCTAAAAGTACTTCCAATGAGGTCTTAGAAGGAAAGGATGAATGTGTCATTGGAAACTGGATGAAAGGTGATCCTTGTTTTAAAGAGGCAAAGAACTTGGTGTAGGTAAGTTCTGTTGTTGTATGGAAGGCAGAACTTGAAAATGATGAAATTGGATACTTAGCTGAAGAGATTTCCAAGCCAAGTATGGAAGATTGAACCTGATTTCTCCTTACAGATTGCAATGAAATTTGAGAGGAAAGGGATAAGCTGAAAACTGAACTCTTAAGCACAAATAAACCAGAAATTGATGGTTTGGAAAATTCTGAGCCTATCCATTTAGTGCACTCTGAGACTAAAGTCAGAAGTGGCTCTATCAGGGATTTCCCTGAACTTCTGGATAGCAAATCCCTGGAGAATAGGGCTATGAGGGTTTAACTGAATGTGAAACCAGTTTGCCATTTCAGTGGAAGTCAGGATTGGAACTGCAGTTATCCAAGAAGGATCTATGGAAAGTCCTTCTGTCTAATGGTTTGGATCCCTGTGAAGTGCATGCAAAGCTGACAAGGTTTTGCAAAATTTGTATGAGTTGAACCACTGTCAACCTGGACTAAAATGGACAGAGAAGGGATGAATTAAAGGATGAATGACTTCAAGGGCAGAACAATGGAAACTGAGGTGTGGACTGAAAATTTCTCCTTGGGCCAATACAGTTGACCTACCCATGTGTGTGGAATGGGTGGATGCACCTCAGCACTTGGAGGGGCCTTCCACCTTGTTAAGGAAGAGTGCTGCCGCCCCAATGCTTGAAGTTGGTGGAGTCTGTGCCTCAGGGTTCTTGGAGAGCCTGGCCACCATCCCAATGCTCAGAGAGGGTGGGTCTGTGCCTCAGGATTTAAAGAAAACCTGCCCATCACCCCAATGCTTGGAGAGGATGGGGCCTTTACCTCAGTGTTCAGGGAATGCATGGCTACTGCACAAGCACTTAGAAGGGGTGAGGCTGCCACTCCATTAGGTCTGGAAGACAGAAAATTGTCCAGATTTGACTCTCAGACCTTGAACTCTAATGGAGTTTGCTCTGCTGGATTTTGGAATTGTTTCAGAACCACAATCCCTGTTTTCCTTCCAACTTTTCCCAATTAAGATGTGAATGTTTAGCCTATTCTTGTTCCTTCATTGTGTATCAGAAGCACATAACTTGTTTTCTATGTCTTTCTGGTCCATAGACAGCGGAATTGTGCCCCAGGACAGATCAAAGTGATAACTGAATTTGATAAGACTTTGTACTTAGCATTGTTACTGAAATGACTTAAGACTTTTGAGATGTGATGGAATGAATGCATTTTGCATGTAGAAAGAACATATATTTTGGGAGTCTGGAGGGTGAAGTGTGATGAGATGGAGCCATACGTACCCTTGAAAAAGATGTTCTTAAACTTAATCCCTTCCTGTGGGTGTGAATCCACTCTAAGTAGCAATTTTTAATGAGGTTACTTCAGTTTAGGTGTGGCCCTTCTCAGTCAGGATGGGTCTTAATTTTTTTACTGGAGTACTTTATAAGCAGAATGAAATTAGGTCAGATAAATAAATGATATGGGGAGACAGAAGTTGAAATTCATTGGAACCTGGAAGAGAATGGAGAGGCCAGAAGAGGTCACCATGTGTATTGCCAAGAGGAGGCAAGGACCAAGGATCACAAGCAGCCAGCCTAGAATGCCAGTTTTGGGGAAGAAACCATAGCCCTGATGACACCTTGATTTGGACTTTCTATTGGCCTCTGTGGTGGTTTGGAACTGTATGTACCCCAGAAATCTAATCCATTTTTGTGGGTGTAAACCTTTTGTAAATAAGACCTTTTGAATAGGTTACTTTAGTTAAGGTGTGGCCCAGGGTGAGTCTTAATTTTCTTACTGGAATCTTTTATACACAGGATGAACACAGAGATTCTGGCCATGGAAGTCAGAAGCTGAAATTAATGAAACCCGGAAAAAAAATGGAGAGACCAGCAGACACTGCCATGAGACTTCCCATCTGACAGAGGAGCTGAGGATCACAAGCAGCCAGTCTTCAGAAATAAAACATCACCTTGACTATGCCTTGATTTGGACATTTTTCTCAACCTGAAAACTGTAAGCTTGTATGTTAATAAATTCCTATTGTTAAAGCTAACCCATTTTATGGTATCTGTTTTGAGCGGCCTAGCAAACTAAAACAACCTCTAAACCATGAACTAATAAATTCCCATTGTTTAAACCAATCCATTGCATGTTATTTGTTTTAATAGCACAGACACTGAAATAAGAATTTTAAGTTCTTAGAAAATACTTGAATGATAATGCACACTCACAAATTACATATGCACTTTATGGTAGAAATATCTATAATTTGACACAGATTCAAATTATTCAAATTATAAACACTGTATCCTTTAACATTTTAATCTTATTGTCTTTCTATACCACTAACAAATTTTCTAAACATCCCTTTATTTTTGAAATTACCTTAAAAATCCATAGGTTTTTGAGGGACAACCAGCAAGATGGTGGCAGAGTAAGGAGCTCCTAGAGTTAGCTCATGCTACAGGGCAGTTAGTAATCACCCAGAGCTATCTAATGCACCTGTTTGGGGGCTCCAGGAGACCAGATAGGCATCCTGCAACATCCTTAAAAGAAAGGAAGGAGGAGACTGCCCATCTGCAGAGAAGATTCATAAGTAGAGCACTCCATGTCCTGGAGGCTAGTGCCCATCTTCTACTGACGGCACAAACCGCCTTGGGTGCTGTTCCATGGCAGGAATTGGAAGCTCCATTTCCAAAAAACAGGGGAGGAAGTGACAGTTGGGCACCAACTTCAGCTACTGATTACTAAATTCGGCAGGCTAAAGTATAATCCTAAGAACAGCTAAAGTTTAAACCTGTCCAAGTGGGAAAGAGGCCATTTAATTCCACCCCTGGCATGAAGGGAAGCAAGACTGACCAAAAATCACAGTGCTGGTAGGGACTGACTTCTTTGCATCCAGATCAGACTGTAGCTGTAGCATAAGCCCCAGCCCCACCTCAAGCAGGGAGGAAACTGGGGGGAGCTGCACCAGCCTTTCTGGGAAAATACAGGCCACACCACAGAGGCGGGTGATCATCCTACTCTGGCATTGGAAACTACCTCAAGAGCTATTCTGTGGCTGGAAGTGGAAGCTCCATTTCCCAAAAACAGGGGAGGAAGAGATGGTTGGCCACTGATTTCAGCTACTGACTAGTAAATTTGGCTAGTTAAAGTATAATCCTAAGAACAGATAAGGTTTGAAACTGTCCAAGTCAGAAAGAGGCCGGTAGCCACCATTTTTACTCCGCTGCTGACTTCAGGGGAAGCCAGGCTCACTAAAAATCACGGAGAAGGTAGAGACCAGCTTCTTTCACCCAGATTGAACTGCAGCCCTAGCCTGGGCTTTAGCTCTGCCTCTAACAGGGAGGAGGCAGGCAGGCCCTGTACCAGCTCTCTGGGTAACTGAAGTTGCGTTGACTAGCACAGACTGAATAGTTGGAAGTCTACCAGGACAACTACGGTCATTTTGGACCTTCAGGGCATAGATTGCAGCCCACACCTGCAACTCCATCCTTTCCCCAGGA
Organism: Cabassous unicinctus; assembly: GCA_029593785.1. Lineage (NCBI taxonomy): Eukaryota > Metazoa > Chordata > Mammalia > Cingulata > Chlamyphoridae > Cabassous > Cabassous unicinctus. The sequence goes on from JAQZBX010001314.1 coordinate 39,861, forward strand.
AGGGAAGAAAGGGGTGTTAAGCTTCATCAGTCTCTCTGGGCAACTACAGTCTAGGCCTACATGACTTGGATTCTTACACACAACTGTGGCTGTGTCCCTAGCCCTGGCAAAGGAGAAAGTTGGGAGAAGCTCCATTTCCTGGGGCAATGAAGGCAGCTTAGCCTCCACAGCTTACATTACCAACTATATCCTTGGCTCCTACTACACAACCTGTAAGGGAGAGAGGGAAAGAAAGCCCTAAAGTAAAGACAGAAACTGCACACAGAATAAATGCATCTAAGAAGCCAGATGCCAAGACATCAACAAAAAAGTACAATCCACACCAAGAAACAGGAAGATATGGCCCAGTTAAAGGAACAAGATAAGCTTCTAGATGACATGAAGGAGTTTAGACAACTAATCATAGATGTTCAAACAAATCTCCTTAATAAATTCAATGAGATGGCTAAAGAGATTAAGGATAGTAAGAAGATATTGGATGAACACAAAGAAGAATTTGAAAGCATACATAAAAAAATAGCAGATCTTATGGGAATGAAAGGTGCAATAAATGAAATAAAAAATACAATGGAATCATATAATAGCAGATTTGAGGAGGCAGAAGAAAGGATCGCTGAGCTAGAAGGAATGGCCTCTGAATGTGAACATACAAAAGAATAGATGAAGAAAAGAATGGAAAAAATTGAACAAGGTCTCAGGGAACCAAATGAGAGCAAGAGACATGCAAACATGCATGTCATGGGTGTCCCAGAAGGAGAAGAGAACGGAAAAGGGGCAGAAGGAATATTTGAAGAAATAATGGTAGAAAATTATGCAACTCTAGTGAAGGATATAGATATCTATGTCCAAGAAGCACAACCTACTCCCATCTGGATAAACATGAATAAACCAACTCTGAGGCACATAATAATCAGAATGCCAAATGCCAAAGACAATGAGAGAATTCTGAGAGCAGGAAGAGAAAAGCAATGCATAATATATAAGGGATACCCAATAAGATTAAGTGCCGATTTCTCATCAGAAACCATGGAGGCAAGAAGACAGTGGTATGATATATTTAAAATAGTGCAACAGAAAAACTTCCATTCAAGAATCTTATATCCACCAAGATTGTCTTTCAGTAATGAGGATGAGTTTAGACTATTCACAGATAAACAGAAACTGAGAGAGTTTGTAACCAAGAGACCATCTTTGCAGGAAATACTAAAGGGTGTGCTACAGTCTGTAAAGAAAAGACAGGAGAGAGAGACCTGGAAGAGAGTCTAGAATTGAAGATTATATCAATAAAAGTAACTAAAAGTGTCAAAAGAGTGGTGAAAATAAAATATGACAGATAAAACCCAAATATTTAGGAATAAATTTAACCAATGATGAAAAGTATGTGTATTCACAAAACGACAACTCACTGTTAAAAGAAATAAAAAAAAAAAAGACCTAAATAATTGGAAGAACATTCCATGCTCATGGATTGGAAGACTAAATATCATTAAGATGTAATTTCTACTCAAATTGATATACAGATTCAATGCAATCTTGATAAAAATTCTACCAGCATTTTTTTAAATAAATGGAAAACATGATTATCAAATTTATTTGGAAGGGTAAGGGGTCCTGAATAGCCAGAAACATCTTACAAAGGAAAAGCTAAGTTGGAGGACTCTCACTTCCAGACTTTAAATCATATTACCTAGCTACAGTGGTAAAAACAGCATAATATTGGCATAAAGTCAGACACATAGACCAATGGAACCAAACTGATGGTTCAGAAACAGATCCTCACATCTATGGTCAGGTGATTTTTGACTAACCTGTCAAACCCACCCAGCCCAGGCAAAACAGTCCATTCAACAAACGGTGCTGAAAGAACTGGATATCCATAGCCAAAAGAAGGAAAGAGGACCCCTATCTTACAACTTATACAAAAATTAACTCAAAATGGATCAAAAAAACCTAAATATAAAAGCAAGAACCATAAAGCTTCTAGAAGAAAATTTAAGAAAATATCTTCAAGATATTTTTCAAGGGTGGTAGGTGGTGGATTCTTAAAGGAGATAAGAGGAGGACTGAGATGGACTACTGATATGTATGTAGAAGTTTTAATTAACTTTACTGTAAAAGTGTGGAAATGTACAGATTTGATGGTAACACATTATAGTGAGTAACAGCTATTTCATAAATGGGAATGTGGCTGAAAAGAGTAGTCTAGGGATTTAAATGCCAATTGACAGAAAGCTAGAGAATAATCTAGGGATTGAATAACACAGTAAACCCAGAGGTGGATGAGAATTGAATAACACAGTAAACCCAGAGGTGGATGAGAATTGTGGTTGATGCTACAGATGTAAGAGTGTCCTTTTTAAACTAGAACATATATACATCACTATTGCAGGGAGGTTGGACTATGAAGAAGCAGGGGGAAAATACAGCTGGAGTAACCTATGGACTGTGGTTAAAAGTAATAATGTAATATTCATACATCAATACCAAAGATGTACTGTGTTGCTAACTGGGGAATATGGAATAAGTGTGACAAATATACAGAATGGACGATGGTTGGTGGTAATAGTCTGATATTATTATCTCATAATCTGTAACAAATGTTCCACCACGGTGTGGTGTGTTGGTATGGAAATTCTGCACATGTGCATGAATGTTTTGTAAGTTTACAACTTCTGTCATAAAATATATATTTTAAAAATAATAATAGGGTGGGTTGGGGGGAAAATACACCAAATGTAAGATAAGGACTATAATTAGTAGTAAGATTTTGACAATATTCTTTCATAATTTGTAACAAATGTCTCACAAAAATGCAAGGTGATGGTAGTTGGTTGATGTATGCGACCCCTGTATGATGTTATGCATGTTTACTTTGTAAGTTCACAACTTTTACTATATGCTTATTGTTTATGTATGTTCATGTATAAATGATATAAAAATAATAATAGTAATAATACAGTGGGTTGGGGGAAAAGTACTTTGGTTAGCAGTAATATTTTGAGGATACTCTTTAATCATTCAAAATGTTTCATAACAATGCAAGGTTTGGTGGCAGGGTGAGGTATGAAAGCCCTGTATGATGTTATGTATGTTTGTTTTGTAAGTTCACAACTATTACTATACACTTATTTTTTATGTTTGTTCATGTATGAGTGATATATTTCAATAAATTTTAAAAAATTTTAAAAAATCCATAGGTTTTTGAAATCTGAATAGATAAAGTCAGAGGGAGTGTCTTAACTGCCTCATTCTAGTACCAAAACACATTTCTGGTTCTAGTTCGATCCAATTCATAGCTGGCTTTTGTATATATTCAGCCTCCCTGCCCATTACCAGCCCTCCATTATCCAGCACGCATCTAGAAATGGTCCAATCTGTGGCTTTAGGCTTTCTCTTCTCTCCTGACTTTTGAGACCTCCTTGGTTCCTTCAAGCTTCTTTTGTCTTTATATCTTTGTTTGGGTATGCTTTTGAGAAACTGTCCTTATTTATTTTACTTGGATACCATTTAGCACTGACTCTCTCTGGGCATCACAGCTACTATTCTCATTTCCATCTGACACACCAGATCCACAGAACTATTACTGGCTGGGCTATCCCTGTGTATTAGTCAGCCAAAGGGGTGTTGGTGTAAAGTACCAGAAATCTGTTGGCTTTTATAAAGGGTATTAATCTGGGGTAAGAGCTTATTTTTACAAGGCCCTAAAGAGTTCAACTCAAGGTTACTTCCTTACCAAAATCTATTGCCACGTGTTGAAGCAAGATGGCAGGCAATGTCTGCGAGAGTTCAGCCTTCCTCTTTCTTCTTATAACTCTGTGGTCCCAGCTCCTTCCAATCCCAGCTGTAGGCTGAAGGGCTCCTTTCCTTCTGGGCTCAGCTGTTTTGTTCTCTTCACAAGGTCAGCTGTAAATCATCAGGCTAATGGCTCATCTCTCTTCTTGGCCCCTCATGATTCTCTTCCATGTCCATGGAGCTCCCTTCCTCTGTGTATCTTCTATCTCCTTGAATGAGTGTCTGTTTATAGCCTGCAAAGGGGGTGGCAAATCAAATTGAGTTGTCCTAATGATGTGGTCAAATCAAAGCCCTAATCTTAACATAATTTAATCAAAGGCATCTCAGCTGAATCTAATACAATCAAAGGGTATCATGCCCAGAGAAACAGACCAGTTTACAAACATAATATCTCTTTTTGGAATTGATAAATAATATCAAACTGCCACACCCTATTTACCTTCCAACTGGAGTAGGGGAATCAGAGACTGTGTGGGACTTGGTACTGTGTTACAACAAGAAATTTGAGAAGCACTTGAATTGAGTCTAGGTTATGGGTTATTATCCATGTCAGTGTAACTTTTAGGTTGCAGCATAGTTAGACAGGAATAAGCCTAGTATAGGAGACAGGCAACAAAGGATTTTGCTTATTAGGTTTCTGTATTCAGGGCTCTGGATAATTGATTATGACTGTAATTCAGCATCTATTCAGGTCACATGTGACTATATAAAGTTGTGTATGTAGGCTAAAAATGTTTAGCAGACTCATTTGCCTATAGGAGGAGTGAAGTTTTCATTAATAAACAAAATTGTATCAAATAAAAAGTAAGAAGTAGAGAGGATGGCCCTGTGGAAAGCAGCCAGTCACTATTCAGCTCCAGCTATTGTTACATGAGGAAATCCAAACCTGACTATATCTAATTTTCTGATTCTTAAAAAGAGGATAGAAATCTGTAGTTTTTTATGGTTTTAGTCAATTTAAGATATTGTAAGACCATCATTTTGTAACCTCTCATCTAAGATACTAATGGAAGGGAGTGTGATTTTATAGAGATGATTCTTTATTAAATTAGGGATATTAAAATTAAATTACATAGAGTTTACTTAATAGTTTAAGCATGAATATTTTTTTTAAATATAAATATTACACAATGGAATTTGGTTATTATTGTTAATCTTTTTATAACATAATGAGATAATATTTGGAAAATATTAACCTCATTTAGTTTTTTATGCCCCATACATAATTTTTCCCTATAGACATCTCTTAAGACCAAAATAAGAGGCTTAACTCTAAGAAAGATGGATATACCAATTAGAGCAGTAAAATCATTACTAGATTTTGACGAATTAGTCACTAAAGTCAATAAGATTTTCTCAGTCTTTTTTGAGACAATATTCTGGAAAGCCAGAATATTACTGACAGGAAAGAGGATTTTCTAAATTCCTTAATCTCCCATTAACATATCAAGAGCCAGTTCTGATGGAGTCAAGCTTAAATAGCCAGTTTTATACTTAGTCAGGTAAAGAGAAGTAAAGATATAATGTAAATAGAAATTCCATCTGCCAAAGTATGATATTGGGAGTTGTCTGATTTGGAAGCAAGAAATATTCTGCAAGAGAAAGTTTTAAGGAAAGAAATCAGGTGCAAGTTTACCGTTTCTCTTTTAAAGGGAATCTTCAAGTTAGGATGTGAGAGAAATATCTAGATTAAGATGGGGCAACCTGGGAAAGGCCAAAAAACCCCTTTAGTAGGACCACATATGACATGGTAAATCATTTGCAAAAGATCAGGCATATCATCAAAGTGTAACACCTCTATTACCTTTTAACGTGCACATACAGGGCTTTTATGTAAAAGACATGGGAGAATCAGAAGATTGTCATCTTCTTGAGGTCTGGATGAAGAAATCATAGTGTATGAGGGTTCATGACTAGAGGCAAATGACTAAGATCTTCAAATTCCACAGCTAGTATCTTCATGGCACTCCTTTTTGCTGCCAGGCATTTTGAAGAGATGGAGGTTGGGTTGGTAAAAATTCTGAAAGACTAAACCTTTACCCATAAAAGACAGAATCTACCCAAAGAGAATGAGTAAAACCTGAAGAGTCAGCTATCTTCACTTGGTAATCTTAAATCCTTACTCTTCTAAGCATTACCTAATAGGTTAGGGGTTTAAGAAACAGATTACATCATTTAACACTAACTGGGGGAAAAAAAAAGAGTCTGCAACAGCTCAAATTTCAGATTTCAATTGTTGAGTCCTCATCAACATTTTTTACAGCTCTAATTTTTCCTGCTCTTAATTGTAATGAACTTAAGGATGTTTCATGACTTCGAATATAAACCTCTTGGATGGTGATTGTTCAAAATCCTGAGTTTTCTGTTCTCTTTTTCTTTCATTTGCGTCAACATTACCATATGATGAGAGTCAGGGAGCATGCATTTTTATTGGAGGCATAGAGACTAACTTCATATATAATACTGACTTACAAATCCCTTTTCAGCATTTCCCTTCACCCTGAACTCAATTTTTCTTTTTAAAGTGTGTTTCCTAAATATAGCCTCTGGTTCTTGTATAGTGATTGTATTAAAAGACTCCTTTCACAGCAATAGCAGATTAGGAAATTTCTATGTTATCATTCCCTAACCATATTATGTAAACTATGCTAACATGACATATGACTATGGAAAGTATGGGGATTAGGTGGGAAACAGTAGATGCTGGGGATGTTTGAGAAGTACCCTTTCAGAACTAGGAAACTGTCATGATAAAGAAAGTATTTTAGATATCTGGCAAAGTCACCATTAAATTTGTCAGATTGCATACATTCTTAAAGCATGAGTGGAAAAAGAACAAACCAGTTGGCAAAATATATGAACAGGCAATTTATAGAAAAGAAAATGGCCAAAGATGATAGAGAAAAGAAACTCTTAGACACTGATGAGGCTATAGTTGGTAGAATCACTCACAAGAGAAATTTTATTGAAAATAGTGCATTTAAAAATGTGCATCCTTTATGACACAGAATTTCCACTGCTAAGTACAGTATATACTCTAGGGATACACACACATGTGAACAGGGAGCCATGTACAGCATTGTTTTGTAATTGTTTTTTTAATAAGGAATTGAGTAACAAAATACAGGATAAAATTATACAAATGAAAATTTAAAGCTTAAAAGTAAACTCTCTACAGATATAGAGAGATGAATAGATGGATACATTTTTCTTTCTGTGTGTGTATTTGTATATATATGAACATCAATATGTATAGCAACTTTCAGAATGGTATATAGGATACTATGTGACACTTTTTTGTAATTTAAGAATATGCAAATGATACATAATATATATTGTTCATGTCTACATATATAAGTGTATGGAAACCTATGTTCGTTGTTACATATACAGGGGTAGGCAAAATCAGGTCACCTCTGTGACAGTGAATAAGAAGATATGCCTAGGAATATAAGTGAAAGAGCACTTCAACTTTATCTGTATTCTTTCCTTAAATTTGTACTTGAAGCAATTGACAAAATGGCAGCAATTGTCATTTCTGGATTGCTGGAAGATAGGTGTTCAATATATAATCTTTTGAAATTTCTGTATTTTTAAAAAGGTGATAAGTGACTGATGAGGCCAAAAATGGCTAATGTTTTTCAGCCTTGGAAAAAAGAATGGATCTGGGTTGTATAATCAGTGTCTTCCACTCTTTCTAAGGAAAATTAATCTCAAGTTATTTTATAAGATGGACAGTAGTAATAAGATTTCTGCTCCTTTTTCCCTTCCTTCAAAGAAACCTGTCCCTAATTCCTTAAGAAGCATGATGAAGAAAATGGTGGCTTTATCTACATGCCTCATTGCAGACCTGGGTAGCTGCTGGCATTCTCATTGGTCAGTAATTAGCTAAAGCAATTCCTGCAAAGATGAGGCAGGCCCTTCCAAGTGACTGTGGCTCTGGGTAGTATATCCTTGCCAATTGCCATCAAATACCTTGCAAAAAAGACTTCTCTCTTTTGCTATATTTTAAGAATATATGTTTTCTTACTTTCATGATCTTTATAAACACAAAAAATTCATGCAGATATTTTTGGGTAATATCAGTTTTGAGAACTGAGTGTGTATACACACTTCATGTGCTTCTTTAAAATACTTTAGGAATAACTAGGAGGAGTAGAGTTCAGTTACTAAACCCCATGAGGACAAGAACAGTGTGTAACATCTAGAGAGTAATTAATAAATATGGAAGAATAGAGGGAAAAAGGTAGGTGAATTTGGTGTGAATAAATGGTTTATTCAAGGTTAAATGTAGATCTAATGAAATTAAATGTAGTTCGGTTAGCTTCACATACAGAAATTACATTGCTTCTTAGCTGTAAATAGTACCACAAATGGCAAACAACCATCTTAATAATTTGTATGAAGTTGCTCTCAAGGCATGAACTTGGACAAATTCGAGCAGGACGCTGTTTGAAGAGGATCTGTTGGAGGAGATGGAGAAGAGAGAAAGGGCCATCGAGGGGCTTCCTTAAAGCTAGTTAATTTGCAATTCATGTTATATTACTTATTTATGGTGATTGGCCATCATCTTATAGTCAATAGAAAAACTATTTTGATTGTACTACTAATGCATGCATGTGCACATTTGAGTTTAAAGTTTTGGGTAAGTGAAGAGGGAAGGCCCTTATAAGCAAGTGACACATATCTCTAGGGATGGAAATTTTTATTATCTTCATGTGACTTATTGCATTTTTCCCATTGCATTGTACATGAACATGGTGTGAGATTGGCTGCCTTCAGGGAATGGAACATTCACAAAGTCAATTTTCACAGCTCTGTTAATTTCTTCACTTTCACTTTTTAATCAACATTATACATAGGAGAAAAGAATAAGGTTACCAATATCATTTCATTTTCTCTTTTATTATAAGTTCTTATTTAGTCCCTAACCTGTTATTAAAATGAACTGAAATTACACATGGATATAACTGAGCAAGAAATTTAAAAGTGAAAAATGAATAAAATAAAATTACTTTTATTTCTTTCTAAGTTTTATTTCTCAGAAATTAGAATATTTTTATATTTGTATGTTCTTTACATCATTCTTTCTTTCTGTTTGCTTAGTTAGTGGGCAGGCATGATACTGAGGGCTAAAGAGACAGAGGCAGTCAAGCAATCAAATTTTTCCAACCAAAATGTAGGAATAACCTGAGATTCCTAGTCATCAAGGTCTGCCTGCTCCAGTGTTATGAAATTTAAAAAGTTACCTACCTTAGTGGCAATGCTTCAATATGTGTTCATCAATTGTAACAAATGTACCACGTTAATGAAGGATGTTGCTAATGTGGGAAAGTGTGGGAGGGGGAGGGAGGGGGGCATATGGGAATCCCCTATATTTTTTACATAACATTTATGTAATCTAAAGTATCTTTAAAATAAATAAATAAATAAAAGTAACCTACCAGTAGAGATGGAAAGCTGAGGGTTAATCTGTGCAGAATTGTTTAAAAGGTTGTTTGTAAATCTTTGGAAATGAAAAAAAAAATGGTGAAAGCATATCATCGTGTTTGTAACTAGCAGTGCTAATATATGGGTATGACAGTGGTTGAAAAGGAAAGTCTAAGGTCATGAATATTATTAGAAGGAAAGCTAAAAATTAACATGGGACTGTATAAGAGTAAAGCTTCATGTAAAACACGAATATGGGTGATATTGCATATATAAGATTGTTTTTTACAAAATATGAATACAAATATACTAAAAAGAAGAAGAATAGCAGCTATGTATGGCACGTGAGGCATAGAGAGATTGAGAGATGATGAGTTTTGTTTGTTTTTTGTTTATTATTATTATTGGAATAATGAAAGTGCTCTGGGAGTGATTGGGGTGATGAATGAACAAACAGGATTACACTGAATACCATTGATTGTACCCTTTGGATGGATTTATGCTTTATTAACATGTATCAATAAAACAGAAAAAATAAAATTAAAATTTTTAAAAATTAACCTACCTTGACAGTGCATGTTCCATATTAAATTTTATATATAACAAATAAGTTCTCGTCTGAGCCATCTGGTTTATCGGTTGCTTGGATTTAGATTTTTCAACTTGTCTGCCTAATTTACCCATAGTAGAACCAAATTTTCTCATTTTTTTTAAAAATCAATTTTCCACATGTAACCAGTCCAGCAAATTCCCTGCTGTTGCTCTGTAATGTGGCTCATACTTTTAAAGTTATATGTTCATACATTAGACTTCACAAGGAAGTGTGTACATCTCTAGTTTTGTTCACTCAAATAAATTGGGAAATGATTCACTTTTCAGAAAAGTTACGTAGCTGGAATTTGGTTTGACTTTGAAGTTAAGCCCTGTTTTTCTTTTGGTTATATTTACTATCTAGAAGGAATCCCTGCCATATATGTTATAGAGGGCCTTCATTTATACTTTAAATTGGAAAGAACTAATTCTTTTCTATTATTCATCCACAATGCTGTTATTTTTATATGGATGGAAAGAGGGAAAATAGCTACATTTCCTTTAAGCTTTTATTTTAGAAAGGTAGTTTAGGTTATCAAGTTGAGGTAAATTATCCAAGTTCAAAAACCAATTAGAAGTTCAAAAATTCAATTAGAATTGCTTCTAATTGAAATTTATATCAGTTCTTATTCTTCATACATTTATACTGCATAATAGAATATGTAGTTTGATTACTATATCAATTCAGTAAAAACAACACTTGTCAGACTGTCATGTTAGCAAAACAAGTTGTTGATATTTTAATATTTAAACAATTTCAGATTTTCATTTTTGTACCATGTAATTTAAGTGCCAACAATAGAAAAGTAACCCCATTTTGCATAGTTTATGGTCTCCAAATATGTTATAGTTTAATTAATTCTTTTTAATCAACATTTTTAAAATATAGAAAGTACAAAGGAAAATAATCGTTAATAGACATTGAATACCCAGAAGTAACCATTGTTAATATAATGTCATATTTTCTTTAACTCTATTGTTTTTAGTAAAATGCTACAGGTTTAAATGAAAGTTCCTTTAAGAAGTAATTGTTAAACACTGCAAGTGCCAGACACCTTTCTAGGTGCTAAGGCTACATTGGTGAATTATTTAGACAAAAACCTCTTCCCTCATGTAACATATATTCTAGTGGGAAAGGTCAGAAATTAAACAATAAGCATAATAAATATATGAATTATATAATATGTAAGTTCTATCAGGGAAAAAATGAGAGAGATAGAGAGTGCCAGGATGGGAGTGGATTTGTTACTTTAAGTGGGGTGGGGAAGTCATAGTTGGCCTTTAGATGGGAGAGAACAAGCCATGAAAATAGCTAGAAAAGAATGTTCTAGGCAGGAGGGAAAGGGCAACACAAAGATCTGCAGGTGGGAGCATCCCAAGAGTAGGGAGGAGAGCAGTGTGTCTGCTATAAAGTTGACCAGCAGTGGGGAGAGAAATAATAGATAAGGAGAGAGACAGCAAGGGTTTGAAAGGACTTTGAATTTTACTCAGAAAGAAATGGAATGATATCATCTTAGATTTTAATAACATCCCTCATACTTCTAGTTCGAGTCCCTTTCCTCTTTCCTGAGGCAATCACAATCATGATTTGTTGAATATACTTGTCATCCTCATTTGCATTGCTTTACTATTTATGTATCACAAAACAGTATATAGAATTGTTTGCAAGTAGCCTCATATATGCTTTCATACCCCAAAGCATAATAATTTGATAAAGGAGGGTTTTCACTTAAGATCTTTTTGATGGAGAGAGGTAATAATACCTACAATACAGAAATGCTGCAGTATATAGAAATTGCTTGCACTGATATCGCTTAAAACAGGACTTTATGTATGGTATATAGAGTTTTCATATGTGTAAACTGTTTAGAGCAGTAACTTGCACATAAAAAGCATTCAAAGATAATAAATTTTTATCATAAATACCACCATTTTATCATTATATTATTATATTAATAGATTAACCTTTATTAAAAAGGTTATTTTCTAGATCAACTCTTATGTAGTTGTCTCTATTGCGCATTGCCTGCTCATACCTATTTGAATTTTAAAAAAGTTTTTATTTGTCAGATATCTGTGAATCCTTTAGATACCAAACTTTTTTCAGTCCCAAATTTTGTCATAAACTTCGAATCTGTGTTGTCTTTTTAGTCACTTTTTCGTGTCTTTTGTTATAATATATTTTTGCCTTTTTTGTTATATTAACCTTTTCTTTTCCTGATAAAGTGAAGTTTGACCATTTCCCCCTTACATAATCTTTCTCTTGATTAAAAAATTCTCCCTACTCTGAGATTAAAAAAAAAAACTTTGTCTACATGTTCATAAAAGTTTTAAATATTTTTCCTCATTTATTCATATGGAATTTATCTAACCTTTTCTTTTATCCCATGTGGGAAGCCAGGTTTCCTAAAATTCTTGAATAGTCTTTCCTTAGTGATTGGCAATATCACTCCTCTTTTACTAAGGTGGTTATATGCCTCACCTTTTTTATTTATTAATTTTACAGAGAATATTATCTTTGTACCTCTAGTAATTAGCATGGGCCAGTGAGCAACGAAGTGTTTTAAAAAGAAATAAAATTTGAACTGGAGCTTGGGAGCTTGACAGAAAACTTATAATTTACTAAGAGGGTAGTCGGTGACACAAGTTTTCATTAAAGTTGGTTTAACAAATCTGTCTAAAAATAAAGATAAGTAGTATAAATATGAATTATTTCCTTATCCACTATACCATTCTAAATTTCTCAAGATCTTGATTTTGTAATTTTACATCTGTAATGTATCTCATGTTAAAAGTAATATTCATTTATTCATTCATTTAAGAAAAAACATTTAATCAATATCTACTCCATGATGGGCTATCAAAAGAGCCAGGTTATACTTTCTATCCTCGTGAAGTTATAGTCTATTCAGGAGGCAGATGATATCATAAATGCTATAGTAAGGATGTATATGAAGGGCAACAAAATGTCATGGAGAAAGGGTTAGTTTTGCAATAGAGAGTCAGGGAAGTCTTCACAGAAAAGATGATGCTTGAGTTGAATCTCAGTTACAAAATTTAAAGTTCACCAGGCAGGAAAAGGAGATGTACTTTCCTACCAGCAGAAATGACATGCACAAAGGCACAAAGACATGAAAGAGCATGCCGTGTTCAGGAAACAGCAGCTTACCTTCTGTGACCATAGCAAAAATGTCAGAGGTGGGGAAAGAAGTTTGAGATTAATCTGGAAAATAGACTGGGGTCATATTTTGAAGAGCTTTGTAGGAAGGGATTTGAGATAATTTTGTGATCAACTGGTAATCATTGAAATTTTGAAAATAGACAAGTCACATGATCAAATCTGTAGTTCAAAAAATAACTGATGTCAGATTGATGGACAACTGAAAGGCATGTGGACAAAGGCTTACAAAAGTTTTGTTTTCATAGATAAAGCAGCACATGGATTTTCAGATTTCTAGAATAAACTCCATTGGTTTTCTTTCTTTCATATTTGTCATAACAGTAGCCAGAGCTATTCTTTTAAAAACTAAGTCAGAGTATGTCACTTCTCTCAAATCCTGCAATAAGTCTCCAAAGTACTCAAGGTAAAAGACAAATCTTTATAATCAATACCCTACAAGTTCCTATCACCTATCTGACCTTAACTTCTACTATTCTTTCCCTAGATCTTTCCACTCCAGACCCACTGGCCTCGTTGTTGATCATATGTGCCTGGTATGCTCCTGTCTTAAGATCTTTGCCCCATTACTAACTATGGGCTTAACTCCATCATGGCCTTTAAATCTTGGATCATGTGACATATTCTCACTGAGGACTTTCCAAGCCACCCTATTTAAAATTGCAAATATCTATCTCTACCTAGCACTTGTAATACCTTATATCCTGCTCTATATTTTTCCTCAAAAAAACCCTCTGTCACCCTTTATCATCATTTATAATTTACTTTTTGATTATGTTTATTTTCTTTCTCCCTCACTAGAATTTAAGGCAGGGATCCTCTTCTGTTTTGTTCGGTAATGTAGTTTATAGGGTCTAGGACATCATCTGACACATAGCAGACTTGCAACAATTTTTTCCTACTTCCTTTTTCTTTTTCATTTAAAAAAATTTATTGCAGAATATAATTCATACAAGAACATACATAAATAGTAAGTGTATTGTAAAAGTTGTGAACTTACAAAACATATCATCATACAGGTCTCCCGTACATCACCCCACCACCACCATCTTGCATTGTTGTGAAACATTTGTTAAAAACCATGAGAGAGAAATGTACAGCCCTCAATGCTTACATTGAAAAAAGAAGAAAGTTAAAATAAAAAACCTAACTGCTTACTGGAAAAGAGCAGCAATCTAATCCCAAACGCTGAAGGAAAGAAATAATAAAGAAGAGAGCAGAAATAAATGATACTGAGAACAGAAAAACCATTTATCATAATGTGGATACAGTGGCCACTGGAGGTTCTGAGGGGAGGAAGAGGGAAAAACAGGTATAACATGGGGCATTTTCAGCACTTGGGAATTGTCCAGAATGACATTGCAATGACAGATACAAGCCATTATAGATCTTGTCATAACTTACAAATTGTGTAGGAGACAGTGTAAATTACAATGTAAACTATAATCCATGCTTAGTAGCAATGCTCCAAAATGTGTTCATAAATTGTAACAAATATACCACACTAATGAATGATGTTGTTAATGTGGGAAAGTTTGGGAGGAGTTGGGAGCAGGGCATATGGGAATCCTCTATATTTTTAGTGTAACATTTATGTAATCTATGTATCTTTTTTAAAATATTTAAAAACTATATAAAAAAACAAAAAAAAAAAAAAAAAAAAAAAAAAAAAAAAAAAAAAGAATCAATAAAACCAAGAGTTGTTTCTTCTAGATCAACAAAATCCACAAACCCTTAGCTAGACTGACAAAGAACAAAGAGAGAAGATGCAAATAAATAAAATCAGAAATCAGAGGGGAATATTACTACTGACCCTAAAGAAATAAGAAAGATTTCTGCATAAAAATCTAGATGAAATGGACAAATTCCTAGAAACAAGCAGACGACCTACACTGCCTTAAAGAAATAGAAGACCTCAACAAACCAATCTTGAGTGTAAAGAGATTGAAACAGCCATTAAAAACCTCTCAAAATTAAAAGCTCAGTACCAGATGACAACAATTTTTTAAAATAGATGAAATGCTAAGGGTCTTAAGACAGTGATAGAGGAATAGTTGTAATGAATGATTTAAGCTAAATTTCATTGGAGTTGTAGATGGGACTTAAGAGAGATGAAGAAATAGAACTTGATTCCTATTTCTTTAGGTTGGTTGAATCAGTAGATCATGGTGATATTAGCCTATTTCCTTCTTGCATATTTTCATAGTATTAATTTTAAAACCATGTGTGATGGATTGGAGCTATGTATCCCCCAAAAATCAATTCACTGCATGCTGTTTTATTTGACTGCTAGGAAACAGAAACACCATATAAAGACTGTGTTAACATAAATTAAACACAATTTTAAAATTTATAAAAATTATTTTATAATACCTATACAAATATCCATTGCCTATTTTTTATGTCTGATAAATATTTTATAGTATTTCAGAGAAAGGGGAAGAGACACAGAGAGAGAGAGAGAGAGAGAAACTCTTAAATTATCATCCACTTCTTCCAAATACTATAAATTAAAAAAAAAGGGAAATATAGACTACTTTCCTAATTTATGTCTAATCAAATGTCCCCATTGCTCTTGGTTCTTTTTCTTTATTATAAAACCACTTTCCACTGGATCTGGTTCTATTGAATTTCAGCTCTTACATGACTGTACAACACAGTAGAATTACTTACTCTGGCAATAGTCTGTTGTCCTGTAAGAGCACAAGATCATGGGTGCTGTTCTCTGAACAGTGTGGTTCTTGGGAGAGAGAACTAGAAAGCTTAGATCTGGCTTGAATTCCAGCTTTGTTAATTTATTAACAAAGTCCCCTAAAGCAAATTATTTTACCTCCTTTAGACTCAGTTCCTTCATTTGTAAAATTTGTAAAATGAGACTATCTCACAATATTGTACAATGCTTTTGAAACTTTCATGTACTATAAAAGTGTGAGATAAAGTTGTAATTCTAGAGTATGGTTGGAAAAAAAAAATTTTTTTTAAATAAAGAGCATGATTGGGCTATAGACAAGAATAAAGAAGAGAAATTCATGTGACTTGGTCTTCAGGAAACTTGTCAGTTGGTGAAAGGAAAAGTAGTTTTACAAAATTTGTATTTCTTAATCAAACCTGTTTTTTGGTTCTAGAAATGTTTATCCTAGGCAGTCACATATTGAATTGCCACATTTATATTTTCTCCCTACAAGTTGCCTTGGGGCATGATGACTCAGATACCACTCTCAAATTTGTGTTAGCTCATACTAGGACATTTTCCAACTAGTAACCCTGCAGAATTACATCTCTAAGGGAATTAAGTGTTTTAAAAATTAATCAACAACTGCTTATCACCTTCCTAGTACTTGTCGATATGCTGATGTTTAGCCATTAATGTGGCTTCATACCATACCTTATTTGATGTAGGATATGAGTTTTCTATTTGGATTACAGGCTTCGAAATTTACATAATCAGTAATCCCTTTTTACCCTAAAACTCTCATCGCTAAATTTCTTCCCATATTATATAATTCAGAGTTGCTGGTATTTGTTTCTTCTTTTTCATGATTCACAAAATTCAATAATTAGAGCAATAAGACATTATAGGCAAGAAAGGACTATTTTGACCCTCAAAGAACAAACCCATTAATGGAAGACAGTTTAATTCAGAAGAAATGATACTGAACCAGGATACCAATGACTTGAATTGTACTCAAATTTGCCATTGGCTAGAACCTAGGCCAATCATTATAACTTTATGTTGCTCAATTCCCTTACCTGAAAACCAAGAAAATAAACCACATAATTTAACAGTTTATTTTAACTATAGAATTCTCTATTATCTGATACCTTCCTAGAAAAAGTATGACAATAGGAATGAGATTTTTTTAAATCTTGGTTAATAAAAGTTAGCCAAAAATGTTTGAAAAATGTATAATTTGTAACTTTTAAAGAAAACTCCATTTCCTGAGTGTCCAACAGAACTCAAAATATCAGCTTAGAGTATCAGTTAAATTATGTTTGTAGAATTCATTCTCCAGATAGTATAAAATTCAGTAGCCAGCTATATCCAAAACCACACATTTCTATTGTATTTCCTGTGAAATACAATACCTTTGATATGAGAGTTTTTCACAAGAGATTTGTTGTAATTTATATATCTTGTTCTTAATTACTTTGCTTTACTTTGCCGATTTCAGAATACATGTATAACTCTTGAGAAAACTACAGTGGAATTTTCTCAAAAACTTTCATATCTAATCCTCAAGGCTCTTCAGTTAATTCTGAACCAAATAAAAATCTGATATTCCACTCAAAAATAACGATGCGTGTTATATTGATTATTTATCTGAACCTTAGACAGTGTTGTATAAACAGACAATAAAAACAATATATTAGAGAGATATGAGAAAGGCAATAGCAATTTCATTTTTAATCGATTCTGATGATGTTGTTATTCTTTCTGGAAATTCTCCCTCATCAAATAATTCATACTAAACATGGACACAGAGCCCAAATAGAGTTAGTGGCAGGCACAATAAAATGTTCTTTTGCTTATTTTTCCCTGGGAAATCAAAACAATTCCCACACTAAGCGCTATTAATATGGATTGTGAATAAAAGCATCAACAGTAGCTCAGAGTAATGGTGAGGGACCATTGTATTTTATTTTACAGATTTACTAATTTATTCAAGAAGAATTTAATGCCAATTTCCTACATTACCAGGTACTTTACTCTACCTTGAGCCTACTCATGTATTAGAACTTGGTTTAATACTTTACAGGATGCTTGCTATTATTACCTAAAAAGAAGGACCATTCCTCTTGCATCTTCACTTTGCATTTACCATCTACTACTGTTTATTCTAGAAAGTCACTCCATCTAATGTTGCCTCATGTTGTGTTTCTCGGTATTTTTAAAGCATTTCTTGGCTCAATCTTTCTAGTTATCAACTCAGTAGCTCTCCGTATATTTGCCTTCCTATATTGTTTCCATATTATCAAAAACTTTAGATTTGAGATGCAATAAACACAGTTTCAAATCTTGGGAAGTTTCTGCACTTCAAAATTGATGGTAAATTATTTCATCTTGCCATACGATATCAATGATATCAATTCCTGTTGTCATTGAAAACACTGCTCAAGATGTTAAGTGTTTCAGTAATACTGCTTTGAAGAAAACTATCTAGAAATGAGGGACAAATTGACCCTACTATCTACAACTACATGGGAAACTATTTTCCCCCACGTTTTATTTTTATAAATTTCAAACAGCTGCAAAATTGAAAGAACAGCATAATAAACACCCATATATCCTTGAGCTAGATCTAGTAATCATTAACATTTTACCAATTTAATGCTTTTTATACACACCCATATACATGCAAGTATTGATGAACCACTTTTGAATAAGTTACATAAAAAATGACTTTAAATACTTAAGCATGTAGCTTTTAATAACAAAATATCATACGGACATTTTCTGCAGAATCAAAGGAACAATATAACTCTCAAGAAATTTAAAATTTATGGAACAGTTTTATCTTACGTATCGCCAATGATTGTCCCGATAATGTCCTTTATAGCTTTTTTTGTTATTTTTGAGCCAAAACTCAATAAAGGATCACAAATTATAGTTAACTATCATATTTCTTTAGTCTCTTTTCATTTAGAACAGTTTCATGACTTTTTTGCCTTATGATAATGAAAATTTTAAATCGTCCAAGTTGGCTGTTTTTGTGACATGATTTGAATTTGTCTCTTGTTTCTCGATTAGATTCAAATTAAATATTTGTGGTAATAATGCTGTCTAGCTGATGTTATATCCTACTTAGTGCATCTCACCAGGAGTCATGTAACGTCAGTTTGATCTATTACTGGTGATGCTGTTTCTTTCCACAGTTGATGTAGTTTCCATGAAATTTCTCACTGTAAATGCTCTTTTCTCCCTTTGTAATTTTTTAAACTGTTTTAAATACATACTCTAACTAGTTGATTATTATTTTTATTTGTGAGAATTTAATAGTTAGCAGAAGATACTGGTAACTTCTTTGTGATCATGAGGATTTAAATACCTGTGGCTATACATTGCTCATCCTGTACTGGGTAGATTATCATAGTCCTGTGCTCCCACAATTCTGTCTTGGGGTCCCACAATCGAATCCTTGCACATGCAATTGTACAACCACCTGAAACTTTTGATCACATGTAATATCTATTGAGTCATCATATAATGATTATCTCAAGCTGAGGATTAATCAATTGTTCATAATTCAGCAACATTGAATAAGGATGGAGTTGATATAAAATTCTAATTCTAAATCAACTTATCACATGGTGACACAAAATGTTAGTATATTTTATAATAAATTCTTTCCTGGGGAATGAAAGATTTGGAACTAGCAAAACCCAAAACTACTGGTGCACCAAGAGCTTTAACAAATGTAGTATATAGGCAATAAGTTTACAGTACATTCTATTTTCTTAAGTAGTACTCTTTCTGACCTGTCATGCTGTACTTTTTAAGTGTTTGAATTCAAATATCTTTTCAGGAAAGGAGAACATAGTTATTCAGTAGGTTACATATACTTCTTTTCTTATTTCTTAAAGTATTGGGGATTACATGGAATTTTGGCTTTTTTCAGATTTTTTTTTTCTTATTTGTTTTTTATTTTCTAGGTAAGGAGCTCATAAAGTGGTTACATATTCTTTTCCTAGGTCTGCTTTAAAAGCCAGATAGGTATATCAACATGCCAGGAACTTTTTCATGCTTTCTTACTCTGTCCAAAAGAATAACATTTAAAATTAAGACACAGCATTGCAAATAAATAAAACAAATACAGAGTTATCTTTGCTGTGAACATTCTATACTTTTCCAAAGCCCTCTTGAGTGCTAGGAGAAAGTATAATGACAAGATTGCCAAATATCTTTTTGTTCCTGAGAGGGGATTCTATTCCCGTCCATGAAGATGATGAACTATTTTCATTTTCTAATCTGGGAAAGTAGCCAAATGCCAGACTGGGTTTGATCTTCTCTATTCCAGAGAATTATTTAGATTCAACAGGCCCATTGACCATAGGTAGATCTTCATTTGATTGGCAGTTTATGATCACAGATTTTATAAGCACACTTCTTCAGTTTAAGAGTGGGAGTCTATTTTACTTAAATGGAAATAGAAAAATCCTCCCCACTTTCCAGGTTCAACAGTCCTCTACAATATAACTGTTTTCCTCAAACAGGGGTTCTATTAATTTGAAATAGCAAAATATATATGAATCAATGCAAGTTCCATGCTTTATTTTGATTCCTCACCATTTCACATTTGTTGTTTTTAAACTAATAATTTTCAGAAATGTTGATTTTACCAGGGCTTGTCATCCTCCTCAGGTAATCAAGGCACAAACCATGTTTGATTTCTATCTCAGTTCACTGTCTTGAAACATTTTTTATTATTTTAGTTTTTAAATATATTTTTAATTTATTTTTTAAAAGATAGTTAGATTACATAAAATATTGCATAAAAAAATATAAGGGGTTCTCATATGCCCCACTCTCCACACCTCCCACTTTTCCCCACATTAACAACTTTTTTCATTAGTGTAGTACATTCATTGCATTTGATGAACACATTTTGGAGCATTGCCACTAAGCATGGATTATAGTTTACATTGTAGCTTACACTGTCTCCCACTCTGTAGGTTATGGCAGGATATATAAGGGCCTGTATCTGTTGTTGCAATGTCATTCAGGACAATTCCAAGTCCCAAAACTGCCCCCATATTACACATCTTTTTCCCTCTCCCTGACTTCAGCACCTTCAGTGGCCACTGTTTCCACATCAATGATATAATTTCTTCCATTTGCTAGTATCACAGTAAGTTTATAGTAGATGAATTAGTCAGCCAAAGGGGTGCTAATACAAAATACCAGAAATTGGTTGGTCTTTATAAAGGGTATTTATTTGGGGTAGAAGTCCACAGTTACCAGGCTATAAAGCATAAGTTTCTTCCCTCACCAAAGTCAATTGCCACGTGTTGGAGCAAGACAGCTGCCGACGTTTGCCTGGGTCCAGGCTTCTTGGGTTCCTCTCTTTCCAGGGCTGCGTTTCTCTCTGGGCTTAGCTCCTCTGTTTCCTCCACAAGGACAGCTCTAGACTATGAGGATCTCTAGGCTTTACTTCTCTCCACAAGGCCAGCTGTAGACTATCAGGCGAATGGCTTGTCTCTATCCTGGGGCGTTCTCTCCTTCCTCACCAGAACTCCAACATCAACACTGCTTCAACTCTGTTCTTGCCATGCCTTTTATATTTGATTCCCATCCCACCAAGGGGTGGGGCTCAACACCCTACTGACGTGGCCCAGTTAATGCCCTAATCATAACTTAATCATGCCCAGCTTAGCAGACCAGTTTACAAGCATAATCCAATATATATTTTTGGAATTCATAATTACATCAAACTGCCAAATGGCTACAGTAGAATACCAGCAAGTATGCTCTAGTCCTTATTTTATTCCCCAATCCTGAGGATTCTGGAATGGTGATGCCCACTCCACCTCTAACTGAGAGGGGGATTCGATCCCATATGGCTGATGGGACTTTCTTGCTTGCAGTTGTAGACTCTCTCGGTTCCTTGGTATGGTGATTGTCCATCCTTACCTCCTTGTTAGCTGTTCTGGGTGAGTTCAATGAACTGGAGAGTAGGTGTAACTCCGCTAAGGCTCAGGGCCCAGCTGGCACATGGACAGCCCAGAGATTCAAGTCTTTTGGACATACACCTACCAACTCCAACACCAAATATAGGTTCAAATAGAAGAGACAGAAGAGGCATGTGTAGAGAAGTCACAACTGAGTCCAGCTCTGTCACACTCAGGAGCACAAACTCCAAAGTAAGGCCCACTGGCAAGTCACCAAACTCTGGAGCTATCTGCCATGACCATAGGACCTGGGTGTCACCAGAGCCCCCAGGAGCCCTACTATTTGGGGTAGTATCTACTTTGGCCATCTGTGAGATCCTGCTGAGACATGCATAAATGTTACCTCTCTGATGACCTCCTTGATGCACTTTGAAGTCTCTTAGCCATATAAACTCATTTGTCTTTACCTTTATCTCCCTTTTATTCGAGGTATTTTTCCAGTTGAAACATATTTTAAACATGCACAAGTGATATCTAGGGTTGAAAGAATCAAAAGCCTTATTCTATATTGTGCCTCTTCTGTAGCAATGATTTGTAAGGTTGACCAGATGGCCTGCAAGTCTTGTTTAAGATGCTTAATTTATGAAACATAAAGAAAGAAATAAACCATAAAACATACCTTTTTGGGGGGTTAGTAAGAAAGGCAAAATTGTTTGGGGTCAATGATCTTACTCCAATATTAGTAAGATTTAATAATTTAAAAATTATTTCAACATGCCTATTTGTCCTGCAGAGCAAGAAAGACACAAATAGAAAACCATCATTGTGATAGGGCAGACTGCTCTAGAGTGGCATGGTCTCTGCTCTGTGAGGAAGACAGCTCATCTGTACCAACTGATGTGTTGGCTCCTACATACAATTGTGCCATTTAGGAAAACTATATCAGGTTTACACTGTCAAAGCAATTCATGGCTAAGAACAGATAGGTTTTTTCACACATGCCCTATCCTGGTAAAATTACGTGGTATAGACATGCTGTGAGAATTCTCTCTTTTTCCCAAGTCTTTCACTTTGAAAACCCTTTTCTTGGTCCTTTTTCTGTGTTATATTCTTCATTTCCTTCATGGGAGCACTCTGAGTGGTTTACATAATGAAAATGACTTGTAGAAAGGGGTATTATAGTGTTCAGTATAAATGGGACTGTCTCTTTTCCTCCATCCTATTTTTATATCTCTCAACTAAACAGTCACTACCATTTGTTCCTCCTGCTATTTTTGTGGTTTCTTTCTGATATGTGCTTGGTTTTCTTCTCTTTTCCTTTCTTTTCTTTTTTTTTCTTTTCATTTCTTTTTTCTTTTCTTTTTTCTCTTGCCTTGGCCTTGGCCTTGCCTTGCATTGCATCGTGTTCACTACAGAGGCTGGTGTTTTACATTTTAAGAGCACTTTAAATCAATGCTATTTGAGTGGTTTTGAATAATTTTGAGTTAGTTTTCCTAATTGTTTAATGTTCCATAAGTGAACTATTGCTAAAAATAAAGCAGTATTCACTTCTAATTTTCAAATAATTCCTGCATCAATGTTGCTTTTCATTTAAACAACCTCTTATAAATTAACATACTGGGTTTGACACACCTTTCACCTGCTTTGTAACATCTCTTTTATAGACATTAAAATCATTTTGCCTTCTTTCATCAGAAGTATATAGCAATAACAATATCACTTTATTTCTCCTTATGAAAGTGTACTCATATAATACATTTATAATAAAATCTATTAATCATTCTAATATAGATTGTGACTATAGCCCAAATATTAAGTTTATTTATCATTTTCAAAGGAAGTGATTGTAACTCTCTTCTGCTCCATGAACCTTGTTAAGCTTTTAACATACGGCCAAGGTCATTTTTTAAAGACATAAAATGAATGTTCTCAGTTTACCAATTGTTTTGTCATTAGGGGTCCAAACAATTGTACACTTTTCTTGGATCATTAGGCAACCTTGTAACAAGGAGGGGAAAATAATGTGAACGTCTGGAACAATTTGTTCACTGTTATAAGCCTACAACGGGTGGTGTTAAAAACTCCCTAGTGGCCAGGGTAGTTTCAGAATCCCCATGTGATTTATAGCAGACAAGGTACTATGAAAATTTCTACAGATGGCTGTTTAATGTGTAAATTAATCTGACTCAGTAAGGATCATGCCAGTCACTGGCAACTATAATTATAGATCAGAATAAAATCTTGCTCTACAAGATTGTTTAACCAGAGAACTGCAGCATACACACAAGTTTATTTAAATATTTTAATCATTTACTGTCAGGCTTTGTGACACATATGTGCTTCAACTTGCAAACACTAATAGGAATGATATAGAACCCTGTTAGTAGCATAAAACAAAGGTAATATGAAAAAATACAGGAAAAACCACCACAAAGGAACAAGATCAAACTTCCATTTCTAAATACAATAGATTTTCAAAACGAATGGAACAAATAACAGACATCAGTCAGCAAGTGTGTTTTGAGGAATCCAATGAAATGTAAAACTGAAAATTCTTTACATTTTTATACCCTCAAAATTAAATCTAAAATCTAAGTTACCCCAATCAGGCCCTTAGTAACTAGTTGAACTCAGGTATATTTCAACTTCAAGGTAATAGATGAAAGCTTATTTAAAACAAACGTATTTACACTAAATGAGGTTAATATGAATTTTCAGCTTTTATTTGAAGAGTTTAGAAAACATCAACCTTGAAAAGCACATCTGCTCCTATGTTCCTATTACTAGTACTAGAAAATAGTCCCCTTCTTCCTTTTAACTATATGAAATAGAATTCTCTGGGGAAAAAAAAAACACTGTTATTGACAAAGAACCTTTTATTTTTTTTCATTCCAATGTAGGCTTTAATCCTGTCCTTACTCAATTAATCTAAATTCTAATTAAAATAAGTTAATCTGAAACTCCCATTCATTCACAATAAAGGAAGAAAAGGTGCAGTAAAATGAGATATGCTATTATAATTTTAAAGCCCTTATCCCTTCTGAGGGCAACACTTAAAGATAACATTAACCAAATTCTCCATCCAATGTTGAGGAATGTGGCCTCCTCTTTTTCCATAAATGCCAATCTGTCATTTATGATTAAACTATATGCATCTTTCTTCACATTCCTTAAGTAGCTATATAGCATAATATAAGGATCACAAGGCTGAAAGTCAAGAGACTCTAGTTTCTGCAAGAATTAGTGATTGTCAGCAAAGCACTTAACCTCTATGAACCTCAGTTACCTCATCCATAAAAGGAAAGACTTGGACCAGAATACACCTACAGTGTCTCTTTGTGTTGTAATATTTAATCGTTCCATTAAAAAATCATAGGACTGATGGAGAGTAATGACTCAGCTTTTTAGATAATTCCGGATAATTAAACAAAGTTTATCTCCATGATATGGTTCTTTCAAGCAAAATATTTTGTCGTTTTCCAAATCATCTGGAAATCAAATCATCTGTGAGGTAGCACCTATTAGGGACACTACATTCGGGATAACTAAACCTTAGTAAAAACCTGAAAAGCAAGGATGGGGACTCTTTCACAAGGTGTGAGTGTACACACAAAATGATGATATTCTATTGGGATATGTGTTATTAACCTACTCTGAGGAAAACCTAGTTTTTGCTCTCAATCTTGTTAAGAGCTTCTAGCAGAATTTCATTGTACTATATTCTTTAGTCCTTTAATTAGAGCAGGGGTGGAAAACTGAAATGTAATTAATGAGTTAAGCAGTCAGGGTTTTAAAAAGCAGCAACAAGGCAAAAGAAAAAAGTGATTGGATGATTGCCACCTGACAATTGGGTTTGGTTTCAAAATATAAACAGAGATTAGTGGAGAACAATGGCAAATGACCCATATTAAAGGGTGCTGTTCAGGTCATCAATTTCAGGCAAAGTTCACGTATGAATGCTGGCTCAGTATTGCTAGATTTCCTGAGTTGTTTAAAGACATCTTAAATCTACTTTTATAAACAATCCTCCATTTTTCTTTTTTTCTTTTGGCAAGAACATGTTTCAAGAACATGTTTAAAAAACTGTACAGGTCAAAAAAAAATACATATGCGGGCTGGATTTGGCCCAAAGGCCACCTGTTTTCAAGTTTTGAACTATCATTCCATCAAACTTATAAGAATCAATCCCTAAGAAGCCAATACTCCCTCATTTAATAAAAAAGAAATCCAATGCCCAAGTGAAAACTTGCCTAAGGGCACAAAGTAGGCTATCATAGCTTATTTTCCTTGATGTTAGGCTGGTTCTCAATCCAATATACAAGGCTTTTACTATTTAAGAATATTTTCAAATAAAATGGATATGAAAGTATATACAACCTATAGAATCAGAGTTCATTCTCAATAATGTGGATACAATAGATGACATATTATTAGAGAAATTGTTATACATTCAAAAATTTAAACGTGAATGACTGAATATTTTGAATAAGGACCATGCTTTGTGACTTATCCATGCACTCTATAACTGCTAAATTCTTAAGGATGTTTAAAGGTTAATAACTAGTTTCTTTCAAAACCGTATAATAATAAGGTAACATTTGCTCTTTTATTTTTTTCATTTCAGACATACAGTGGGAGGAAGCATCCAGCATGCGCTTTCTTTTACAGATTGTATGGAGGTATAGAATATAATCAGGCTATGGCATTGCTTTTTAGCTGCTTGTTTAAAAGCAAGCCATGAGAAGAAAGAAAACAGAATTTGTCATAACCTAAAATAGCATCAATAAAATGAAAAATACGTATATTCAGTGCTCTAAAGTGCCCCTAAATCAAGTTCATTGCTTGATTAAGGAGTCTTATTCCTTACTTTTCTTAAATTTGCATCAGTTTAATAGAACCTATATGTAGCTAAGCTAATACTATAAGCCAGCTATGTCCAAACATTTTTGGTATAATTCCCCATCATTTCAAAAATACACACTCAAAAATCAATATATGAGTTCATATATTTATATGTGTATTTATTCAACAATTATTTGTATAGCACCCAGCACATTCCAGAGACCTGGGATGCAGTGCTAAACAAAACAGACATATTTTCTTCTATCACAGATTTTATAATCTGGTGGTGGATGTAGGCATTAAACAAATAATTATTAAAAGAATTGTTTAATTTTGAAAAGTGCTATTTGGGAAATATAAAGAGACTGAAACAGGCAGATCAACATGTCCCACTGGGGATGGGGAGTGGGAGTGTTGTCATGGAAGATTCCCCTGAGAAAACGCCATTTATGTTAAAACCTAGAGGATGAAGAGATCTCTAGCTCTAGCATCACTGTTAGTTCTAAACTAGTGTTAGTATTCTGAACACAGTTTCTTTAATGGAAAACTGGGTTCTCTAATGGAACCCAATTCATTGGCAACTCTGCTCTGTCAACAGTACCCCATTTTGTTATTTCTCTGGTAAATGACAGTGTACTTGGCAAAGGTCTTGGGTCACACAGACTGGGTTCAAATCCTGGGCTCTGTCATTCACTCATTGTGGAAACATGCAAAACTGCATAAACTCTCTGAATCTTAGTTTCCCTAGTTGCAAAATGAGAAACATAAAACAGTTTTCTTTCTCCATCCCTTTTTAGTATTAAATTATTTAAAATATGTTAAGCAAGTAGCTCAAATGTAACATGGAACAGTTGTTAATGTTTTATATTCTTTTCTCCTTAAAGATGAAAAAACATGGGAAGTAAGATAATTCCATTCCTTCTTACTGCAGCATAGTATTCCACCAGATGTATATACCATATTTTCTTTATCCATTCAATTGGTTGATGGATACTTAGGTTGTTTCCATCTTTTGGCAATTGCAAATAACGCCGCTATGAACATCAGTGTGCAGATGTCTGTTCACGTAACAGTTTTCAGTTCTTCTGGATATATTCCTAGTAGAAGAATTAATGGAGCATATGGTATTTCTATATTTAGCTTCCTGAGGAACAGCCAAACTGTCTTACACACAAGCTGCACCAATTTACAATCCCACCAACAGTGTAGGAGTGTTCCTATTTCTCTATATTCTCTCCAGCACTTATTGTTTTCTTTTTTTTTTTTTAATAATGGCCATTCTATGCAGTGTGAGAAAATATCTCCTTGTAGTTTTGTTTTGCATTTTCCTAATTGCTAGTGATATTGAACATTTTTTCATGTGCTTTTTGGCCATTTGTATTTCATCTAGGTATTTGAGGCCCCTTACACTTCCAAATAAATTTGATAGTTGTGTTTTCTGTGTCTTTGAAAAAGGCTTGTGGAATTTTCATTGGGATTGCATTGAATCTGTATATCAATTTGGGTGGAAATGACATCTTAATGATATTTAGTTTTCCAATCCATGAACACACAATGTTCTTCCATTTACTTAGGTGTTCTTTCATTTAGCAATGCATTGTAGTTTCTGAATACAAGTGCTTTATGTCCTTGGTTAAGTTTATTCCTAAATATTTTCTCTTTTAGGTACTATTGTAAAAGGAGTTTTTTTTCCCAAAATTCTTCCTCAGATTGCTTGCTACTAGTGTATAGCAACACTACTGATTTTTGTGTCTTAATCTTGTATCCTGCCACTCTGCTGAACTCATCTATTAGCTCTCACTCTGATAGCTTTATTGAATATTTTTCAGGACTTTATAGATATATCATCTGCAAATAGTGAAACTGTTACTTCTTCCTTTCAAATTTGGATGCCTTTTATTTCTTTTTTTTGCCTGATTGCTCTAGCTAGAACTTCTAACATTATACTGAACAACAATGGTGACAGTGGGCATCCTTGTCTTGTTCCTGATCTCAACTGGAAAGATTCCATCTTTCACCATTGAGTAAAATGTTAGCTGTGGGTTTTTTCATTTATGCCCTTTATCATATTGAGAAAGTTGCCTCCAATTCTTATTTTTTGTAGTATTTTTTATCAAGAAAGGATGCTCTATTTTGTCAAATGTGTTTTCTGTGACAATCGAGATGATCATGTGATTTTTCTTCTTTGATTTATTAATGTGATATATTATGCAGGTTGATTATTTTATGTTGAACCACCCTAGAATGCCTGGTATAAAACTCAGTTGTTCATGATAAATAATTCTTCAATGTATTGTTGGACTCAATTAGCTAGTATTTTGTTCAGGATTTTTGCATCTGTATTCATTAGGGAAATGGTCCTATAATTTTCTTTTTTTGTAATATCATTATCTGGATTTGGTATTAAGGTGATACTGGCTTTTTAAATGAGTTTGGTAGTGTTCCTTCTTATTCAATTTTTTGGAGGAGTTTGAGTAAGATGTATTAAATCTTCTTTGAATGCTTGGTAGAATTAAACTGTGAAACCTTGTGGTCCTAGGATTTTCATTTTGGGGTGTTCTTTGATGACTGTTTCAATCTCTTTACTTGTGATTAGTTTGTTGAAGTTTTCTACTTCTTCTAGGGTTAGTGTAGATTGCTTGTATGTTCCTAGGAATTTTTCCATTTCATCTACATTGTCTAGTTTGTTGGCATACAGTCGTTCATAGTATCCTTTTTTGATCTCTTTTATTTCTGTGGGGTGAGTAGTAATGTTCCCATTTTCATTTCTGATTTTATTTATTTGCATCTTTTCTCTTTTTTTCTTTGTCAGTCTAGATAAGGGTTTCTCAATTTTGTTAATCTTCTCAAAGAACCAACTTTTGGTCTTGTTAATTCTCTCTATTTTATTTTTTTGTTCTCAGTTTCATTTATTTCTACTCTGATCTTTGTTATTTCATTCCTTATGCTTGCTTTGGGAATAGATTGCTGTTCTTTCTCTAGTTCCTCCAGCTGTGTAGTTAGGTCATTGATTTTAGCTATTTCTTTTTTTGTAATGTAAGCATTGAGAGCTATAAATTCCCCTCTCAGCACTGCCTTCGGTGTATCTCATAGTTTCTGATATGTTGTGCTCTTGCTTTCATTTGTGTTGAGTATTGATTTTTATCACAATCTCTTCTTTGAACCACTGATTTTTTACGAGTGTATTGTTTAATCTCCACATATTTGTGCTCTTTTTCTGCTTATTGTTGATTTTCAACTTTATTGCATTATAATCTGAGAAAGTGCTTTGTATAATTTCAATCTTGTTAAATTTATCAAAATCTACTTTGTGACCCAACATATGGTCTATCCTGGAGAAAGATACATGAGCACTTGAGAAGAATGTATAACCTGCTGTTTTGGGGTGCAATATTCTATATACGTCTATTAGATTTAGTCCATGTACCATATTATTCAAGCTCTCTGTTTCTTTATTGATCCTATGCCCAGATGTTCTATCCAATGCTGAGAGTGGTATATTGAAGTCTCCAACTCTTATTGTAGAGACATCTCTTTCTCCTTTCAGTTTTGCCAGTGTTTGCCTCTTGTAATTTGAGGCATCCTGGTTAGGTGCATATACATGTATGATAACCCTGGTGAATTGCCCTTTTATTAATATATAATGTCCTTCCTTGTCTCTAATAACAATTTTGCTTTTAAAGTCTATTTCATCTGATATAAGTAAAACTGCTCCAGTTTTTTTATGGCTACTGCATGCATGGAATACTTTTTCTAGCCTTTCACTTTCAATCTATTGGTATTCTATTCTTGGGTTTAAGGTGAGTTTCTTATAGACACATATAGATGGCTCATATTTTCTTATCCATTCCAACAGTCTGTGATTTTTCATTGGGGAGTTGAATCCATTAGCATTCAATTTATTGCTGTAAAGGTGGTTCTTATTTCACCCATTTTGATCTTTAGATTTTATCTGTCATATTTTATTTTCACCATTCTTTCTACACTTTTAGTTACGTTTACTGATATAATCTACATTTCTAGGCTCTCTTCCAAACTCTCCCTCCTCTCTTCTTTTTTCAGGCTGTAGCACTCCCTTTCGTATTTCCTGCAAATCTTATCTCTTGGTTACAAACTCTCTCAGTTTCTGTTTATCTGTGAATAGTCTAAACTTGCCCTCATTTTTGAAAGACAATCTTGTCATATATAAGATTCTTGGTTGGCAGTTTTTCTTTTGAAGTATCTTAAATATATCATAACACTGCCTTCTTTCCTCCATGGTTTCTGATGAGAAATCCCCACTTAATCTTATTGGGCCTCCTTTGTATGTGATGCATGACTTTTCTCTTGCTGCTCTCAGGGTTCTCTCTTTGTCTTTGTCATGTGACTTTCTGATTATTTTTTTTGTCTTGGAATAAGTCTATTCAGATTTATTCAGATGGAAGTATGTTGTACTTCTTGGACACAGATATCTATATCCTTCAGTAAGGTTGGGAAATTTTCTATCATTATTTTTTCAAATATTCCTTCTGCCCATTTTCCCTTCTCTTCTCCTTCTGGGACACCCATAACACATATGTTTGTTTGTCTTTTGGCATCATTATTTTCCTGAGACTCTGTTCAATTTTTTTCCAGTCTTTTTTTTACCTGTTATTTTGTACATTTTCAAAGTCTATGTCTTCTAGTTTATTGATCCTTTCTTCTGCCTCCACAAATCTGCTGTTTTATGACTCCAGTGTATTTTAATTTCATTTAATGTGTGTTCATTCCTATAAGATCTGTTATTTTTCTATGTAAGCTTTCAAATTATTCTTTTTGCTCACCCAATGTCTTCTTAATAACCTTAATCTCTTTAGCCTTCTCATTGAAATAATTAAGGTGATTGAACATCTATGATTAGTTGTCTCAAATACTTTATGTCATCTGGAGGTTTAGCTTGTTCCTTTGACTGGACCGTATCTTCCTGTTTCTTGATAAGGATTGTAATTTTTTTTTTCTAGGCATCTGGTTTACTATATGTATTTATTCTGGGCACAGATTCTCTTCTCAGTCTAAGACTTTCTATTTGATGAACTTTGTGCTACAGCCCCTTTTGATACTTGGATCAACCTAATTTGGAACTTTAGTGTGGCTTGTGTTTAGCCAATCTCATTTTCTTTTCAGCTTTTTCATGTTTCTTGCCCTTTCTCCCTTGCTGGTTGCATAGTAAGAGTTAAGGATGCAGTTGATACTGTAAGCCATGGAGGCTGAAGCTGCCCACATTGACCCAAGAACTGAAAAAGCTTCTCCCATCTTTCTTCTCTGCCAGGGGTAGGGGCAGATCCACAGCCATGTGCAGTAATCCAAGCCATGTAGGCCAAGACCATCTGTAGTTGCCCAGAGAGACTGATAGAGCTTCACATCCCTTCCTCCCATGCTTGGAGCAGGAATGGAGCTTCAGGTATAGGCAGCAAACTAAGCCATGTAGGTTGAAACTGACCACAGTTGTCCAGGTAGACTGACCTAGCATCATACCCCTCCTCCCCTGCTAAGGGTAGGAATGGAGCCTCAGGAGTGCCCAGCAATCTAATCCATGTGGACTGAAAGTCCCTGCAGTTGTCCTGAGAGGCTGAGGGAGTACTGTCCCTTCTGCTCATTCAGGGTCGGGGATAGAACCACAGGTGCCCAACAATCCAGTCTGTGCAGGCTGAAAGTGCCTGCAGTTTCCCAGAGAGGCTGGAGAAACACTGCCCCCTCCTATTCTATCAGGGAGGGGGGTGGGGATGGGGCCACAGGAGCCCAACAATCCAGTCTGTGTATGCAGTTGCCCTGAGAGACTGAGG
>JAQZBX010001314.1:72201-85065 GCA_029593785.1 Cabassous unicinctus
CCTGGGCCCCCAAGTAGGTGTTTTAGATAGCTCTGGGTGATTATTAACTACACTGTAGAATGAGCTGACTCTTGGAGCTCCTTACTCTGCCACTATCTTGCCTCTACAGTCCAGAATCACTGGTTTTAACATCAATTATTTTATTCTTGGGAGACAGATGATACTTTGATTTCTTTGGCAGTCAATTAGTTGTTGCTCATCTGCCTCTCTTAGGCACTCAGAGTTGTATTCAAAAGATTCCTCTAAAGTCTTCTTGAAAGAATGTCACTCATGGAGTACAATGTGGGGTTAATTAGATGATTCAAACAGAACACAGAGATTAGCATAAAGTATAATCGCCCATGTCTACCATATGTCCAAATGTGTTTTTTTACCAGATATGGAGAAATGATTTTATAGCAAATGCATGTTCTAATTTTGTTATAATTTACAAAAGAACCACAGCACAAAAATGTTAATAGCCTCAGACAAAATTTAAGAAGTAATAACAGACATATTTCAGGGTTAAACACTTTTAATCTATTCAAAAGAGGAATCGCTAAGATAATGTTTGTGGTAGACCATAGCAGCTATATATTAGGGAGTTGCTACCTTTCCCTTGAATAGTCTTACTGCTCAAACTTCTCTGAAATATTATAGTACTCTTTGGTTATTGTAGAGTGTATAAGTTTGTTATCTTTGTTAACTTGATTTTTTTGGATAATCTTTTTAAAGCCAGTTATAATTTTGTCTCACTATAGAATTTTTAAATATATGTCATTTTTATTGACTTTTAAGATACAAAATATTAAATCTTAAAGTAGGTGAAATACAATAAAAACTCAAAAATAAATAATTCTAATAGATTACAATTTTGGAGTCAATCTATAAGATTTAATTAAAGAATATAATCAGTTCAAATGCCTGGTTTATAGAAAGATATGAAATTATAGTTAACCAAAGTAGCAGTAACCTAACGTTCAAATATACAAATTTACATCAAATATAATAATTCCTTATCTCATAAAGCACTTAAATGCTCACAAGGTAGTGTAATATAGACTATACATATATAATCTATATATACATATATACACATGCATATATACCTACATTCTATATCCATATGCCCAGATATACATACACAGTTATACCTACTATACACTATAAATATTTTATACATATTGCTTTCTTTTCACATATTATATGTGGTTTATGTTTGTAAGAGACTTATTTGCAACTTATAGGTGGTGATAGCAAAGGCAAATCACAAATACAGATAATGTAAAAATTACCTAATATATAGGTAAAATTTCTTGACATAAAAAGCAGTATAAACTTTGCTAGACACTACACTAAGCATTTTATAAGTATTAATCTATTTGATGCTCAAAGCAATCCTTTGAGCTTGGTTCTATTCCCTCTTCATTTTAAAGAATTGAGGCACCAAGAAGTCAGGGGGCTCAGGTTCACATTGCCCATAGTTGTCCAACTAGGCCGTTTCTGCTCAGAGCCATCTCAGTCACTATGTTTCATTTTTCAAAAGTGATTTCTTATGTTAGACATGAGTTCAAATCAGGATCTTGCTACTCTCTAACTGCAGTTTCAAGTGGGCTAGTGAACACCTCTAAACCTTATGTAATTCAATGATTCTGGCATTGATGACCAATTCCATAACCCATAGAAGTGCAAAGTCTTTCCTCACTGGATCTTTATTTTTCTTATTTTCACCATTCATTGTGGATTCTTGTTTTCCATTAATGTGGCTAATTTCACTGGTATTGCTCTGTATGAAAGTCAGTCCTTCCTATGATTAAGAGAAAAAATAAACTGGAAGAAGTTTTCCTGAGTGTAATTATATTTATTAAAACTTGTTGGGAGAGGGTGAAAGGAACACACACAAAAAGAGGTATTTCCACATGCAGGGACAAAATTGCAAATTATGTATTAAGGAATCTTCTGCGCCTTCAATATCTGACCCCTTACCATTTTCATTTGGCCAAATAATCAGTGCCCCTTCCGTTCCATCTCACTTACCTATTTGTTTCTCTTTATTTATTTTTATTTTTATTTTTTTAAAGATACTTAGATTACATAAATATCACATTAAAAATATAAGGCGTTCCCATATGCCCTGCTCCCCACACCTCCCACATTTTCCCACATTAACAACATTCTTTATTAGTGGAGTAAATTCATTGCAATTGATGAATACATTTTGGAGCATTGCTCTACTCTCACATTTTGTTGCCTGGGATCCTGCCACTGCACTTTCCCTAGTGTCTCTCAATTTATTAAGATCTCTCCACCCAAAATTCAGTTGCCTATGGAACTCTGGTGCTAGTTATTAAGATTATAATTAGATTCTACCACAATATTCAAATAATGATCATACTATTTACTTCATAATATTTTTTGAGTAATTTTAATGAGATGATGCTTATAAGACAATTAGCACCATGGCTGCAATAGAGTAAGTTCTCCATATATATTAATTACTCTTCCTGTTAATATTACTACTATACAAATAAATAACTTGCCTAAATAAATTTATTAGTATACAAATAAATCAACTTTGTTAATGATTTTTTATGTTAATATTATTACTGTACAAATAAATGACTCCGTATCCTCAAAGAACTTGCAATCTATAGGTAATTACATGCAAAGAAAAACAATACATCCTGGGATAAGAATTACTAGAGAATTATTCACATAATGCCAAAATAGTACCTGGAAAACCACCTGGACCAGCAGAGAGACAGATTACAAAAAGAATTCCCTCAAGGAGGTGATGCTAAGGTGAGTAACAATGTGGAAATTAATGAGATTGAATGGGCTGAGAAGCAAGAAGAGTTTTTAAGTAGAGGTATCTATTTAAGCAGTTGTCACTGACTGAGGCATTGCACATCATATAATATACAAAAAAGGTACAGTTCTATAGGCTGACTTATCTTGAAGGCAAAATAAATAAAATTAGTTATTTAAGAAGAGGTGTGTCATAATTTGATTTGTATTTCTCAAATATAATTTTGGTTGTCCAATAAAGAAGGCACTGGAAAAGAACAAACTCAGAAGTAGAAAGAGTTGTTAGCCTGTTAGTGCAGTAATCCAGATGAAAGATGATGAGATATTAAATCAAAGAATGGAGGTTGGTGGTGAGAATTGAAAGGGAGGAAGAAATCTCTTTGCATTTTCTAACTTGGACTGCATTTTTACAAGCTATATGCAATTCTATTGACTGACAGAACAAAAAAGAACAAGAAAAGCAGGGGAGGAATAGGTTTGGTTGGAAAGATAAGTACATCTCTTTTAGACATGATGCTGTTAAGGAACAAATTTACTGGTCTAGGGTATAGTAAAAGAACTGAATGGAAAACAGATTTAGAAGTCTCTAGCCTCACCCAAGCCATACTATCTGTCCTCCTTTTTCTTACAAATCACAAATATTATTGAATGACTAATATGCATGAGATAAATAGCCCTTAAGTTTTTTCCAATATAAGCTTATATAGTGACCCAATATTAGTGTACTGACCTAAATATTACAGAATTTAAAAAGAATAACATTTCACTACAAAAGGCAGCATAAATAAATGTATGGCAAAATACATAGGTAAAATTCTTATTGAAGGCAATAAGATTCATTTATTAATTTACTCCTTCTCTAGATGTATTTTAACACTATATTTGTATTATTGATTTCTAATACTATATAGGTTGCCCAACCTATACAAAATGATGGATCATGATATAATACAAAGTTTTGTTATTATTTGGGCCTTGTAATTAGGAAATTTTCATAAGTGTTTTATATATATAAGTAAATATTTTATTTCACTGTTAGATTCAGTTATATGTGTGTGTGTGAGAGAGAGAGAGAGAAAGAAAGAGAGAGAGAGATAGGGCTTATTAATTGTATTGTTTAAATCTTTTTTATTAGAGAAGTTAGAGTTTAACAAAAATTATGCAAAAAATACTGAGTTGCCATCTATTCAGCTTAACACCATGCATTTGTTAAAATTGATGAAAGTATATTATAATAAGTATATTATTAAATATAATCCATGGTTTACATTAAGGTTCCCTGTTTGTGACGTACAGTTCTATGTTTTTTTAAATATATTTTTATTACAGAAGTTGTGAACTTACAAAATAATCATGCACATGTTTAGATTCCCCACACAAAACCCTTTCACCAACACACCACACAATTGTGGAACATTTGTCACAGATTATGAGATGGAATCATCAGACTATTACCACTAACTGTGGTCCATAGCATACATTTGGCATATTTTTTCATACCCCCTATAATTAACACAGTACATCTTTGACATTGATGCAAGAATATTACAATATTGCTGTTAACTATAGTCCAAAGGTTACATTAATTGTATTTTTCCCAGGCTTCTCCACATTCCCACCACCTGCAAGAGTGACATAAATCCATTCTAGTTCATAAAAGGACATTCTTGCATTTGTATTATTAACCACAATTCTCATCCACCTCTGGGTTCACTGTGTTATTCAGTCCCTAGGTTATTCTCTAGCTTTCTTTCAACTGATATTTACATCCCTAGACTTACCTTTTCAGCTGCAATCCCATTTATAAACCAGTTGCTACTCACTATAATATGTTATCATCAAGTCTATCAATTTCTATACTTTTAGAGTCAAAGTAACTAAAATTTCTACATACGTTAAGCATCAGTACCCCTTCTCAGCCATCCTCTTATCTCCTAATAACCTGTAGTCTATGTTTTAACTCCATGTGTTTATTCTTTGTATTTAGTTCATATTAGTGAGATCATGCCACACTTGTCCTTTTGTGTTGGGCTTATTTCACTTAGCATGATATCTTCAAAGTTCATCCATGTTATCATATGTGTCCAAATTCCATTCCTTCTTACTGCAGCATAGTATTCCATCAGATGTATATACCATTTTCTTTATCCATTCAGTGGTTGATGGATACTTGGGTTATTTCCATCTCTTGGCAATTGCGAATAACGCCGCTATGAACATCAGTGTTCAGATGTCTGTTCACATAACAGTTTTCAGTTCTTCTGGATATATTCCTGGTAGAAGAATTAATGGATCATATGGCATTTCTGTATTTAGCTTCCTGAGGAACCGCCAATCTGTCTTACACACAAGCTGCACCAATTTACAATCCTACCAACAGTGAAGGAATGTTCCTATTTCTCCACATCCTCTCCCGCACTTATTGTTTTCTGTTTTTTTAATAATGGCCATTCTATGCAGTGTGAGAAAATATCTCCTAGTAGTTTTGTTTTGCATTTCCCTAATTGCTAGTGATATTGAACATTTTTTCATGTGCTTTTCAGCCATTTGTATTTCATTTTGGGAGAAATGTTTATTTAAGTCTATTGCCCATTTTTAAATTGAATTCCTTGTTCTTCTATTGTTAAGTTTTATGATCTCTTACACAGAATGGAAATCAATCATTTATTGAATATGTGGTTTCCAAATATTTTCTCCATTGAGTGGACCTCCTTTTCACCTTCTTTACAAAGTCCTTTGAATCACGAAAGGATTTAAGTTTGATGAGGTCCATTTATCCATGTTTTCTTTTCTTGCTCATGCTTTTGGTGTAAGGTTTAAGAATCCACCAACTACCACAAGGTCTTGAAGATGTTTTCTTACATTTTCTTCTAGGAGCCTTATGGTTCTAGTGTTTATATTTAGGTTTTTGATCCACTTTGAATTATTTTTTTGTATAAGGTATGAGAAAGGGGTCCTCTTTCTTTCTTTTGGCTATGGATATCCAGTTCTCTCAGTACCAATTATTGAATGGACTGTTTTGCCCAGGCTGGGTGGGTTTGACAGACTAGTCAAAAATCACCTGACCATAGATGTGAGGGTCTGTTTCTGAACCATCAATTCAGTTCCATTGGACTATGTGTCTATCTTTATGCCATACAATGCTGTTTTTATGACTGTATCTAGGTAATATGATTTTAAGTCCAGAAGGGAGAGTCCTCCAACTTCACATTTTTTAAAAAGATGTTTCTGGCTATTCAGGACCCCTTACTCTTGCAAATAAATTTGAAAATTGTGTTTTCCATTTGTTTAAAAAATGCTGGTGAAATTTTTACTGGGATTGCATTGAATCTGTATATCAATTTGGGTAGAATTGACATCTTATTGATATTTAGTCATCCAATCCATGGTCATGGAATGTTCCATCTAGGTATTTTTAAATTTCTTTTAGCAATGCATTGTAGTTTTCTAAATGCAATTGCTTTACATCGTTAGTTAAGTTTATTTCTAAATACTTGATTCTTTCAGTTGCTATTATAAATGGAATTTTTTCCTTATTTCCCCCTCAGATTGCTCACTATGAGTGTATAGAAACAACACTGATTTTTATGTATTGATATTGTATCCTGAGACAGGACTGAAATTGTTTATCAGCTTTAGCAGTTTTGTTATAGTTTTTCGGATTTTCTAGATATAAGATCATGTCATCTGTGAATAGCAAAAGTTTTACTTCTTCCTTTCTGAATTGGATGCTTTTTATTTTATTTTTTCTTGCTTGATTACTCTACCTAGAACCTATAGTACTATATTGAACAGCAGTGGTGACAGTGGGCATCCTTGTCTTGTTCCTACTCTCAACAAGAAAACTTTCTTTTTTCACCACTGAGTACCATGTTAGTTGTGGGTTTTTCATATATGATCTTTATCATGTTGAGAAAGTTTTCTTAAATTCTTATTATTTGTAGTATTTTTATAAAGAAAGGATGCTCTATTTTGCCAAATCTCTTTTCTGTATCAATTGATAGAATCATGTGATTTCTCTTCTTTGATATATTAATGTGGTATATCACATTGATTAATTTTCTTCTGTTGAACCACACTTCCATGCCCGGTATAAAATCTAATTGATAGACAATGGCATTGGTTTAGGAGGGCACTCACTAACTCACTCTTGGATGATGGCTGATTGAGGACAGGACCCTACCTGAGTGGTCTGTGCTAGGGGCGTACGGAGCGAGAACCTTGGAGACATCGATCTGGAGGAAGATGGAAGGCAAGGTGGATTGCTCAGGAGAGAATCGTGTGTTTTTCCTCTGGCTGTGGTGGTTGACACAGATGGTTGAACCCCATCCTCAGGGAAAAAGGCTGGGACCAGCCGCGACACCCGCCGGCAACCTGGTGAGAGTGAGCGTTCTCTGACAGTGGGAGGGTTCTGGCGGAGGGTCAAGAGGGTTTCCTTTCTGTGGATTTGGCTGCCTGGAAACCCTTGTAGCTTTGGGGAACAAATAAGTTGGCTTGAAATGGCACCAGGCTGAGGGGAGAGGCCAATCTGCTGAGGAAGCCTGATTTACCTAACAGCCCGGTGATACTGAGACTTGGCTTTGGAGAGGGCAGAGTCAGCCAATTGTATTGTTCTGCACTGACAAGTATCAGAGCTTCAGCTCCCCTGGGGAGGCCAGGAAGTGAGAAGTACTTGATTAGTTTCCACACCCCTATTTAGGGTCCCTTCGGTGAAAGGGGTGGTCTACAAGAAGAAACAAGTGTTGTTTTTTATTTTGGGTTCCTTATCTCTCCAAAAAAACAAAAAACAAACAAAAAAAAACAGCCACTTCAAAAAAAAAATTTTTTTTTAACTCAGTTTAATTGCTAAAATCTGCCTCAAAACCTGAAGAAAGAACCTTGCAGGGCAATTGATTGATGAACACAAGCAGGATGAGAGTTTCCACAAGGGCCCAAGAAGGAACACTGTTTTTCCTTAGCTTTGTTTGACTGCTTGCTTGTGTGGTTGTTTGGTTTTTCTTTGTATATTTATTGTCTCTTGCTTTTCTTTTCTCTTTCCTTCTCCCACCCCACTGTTTTTCTTTTTTCTTTCTTTCTTTTTTTTTTTAATTAGGTGCTGCTAGCTTGTCTCTTCTTTGTTGTGCTTCTTCTTCTGTGATTTCCCATTCTCTGTCTATATTGATTTTGTCTCCCAACATAATCTCTTTTCCTTCCTTCATCTTTCTGCTTTCTGCTTTCTGTTGTGGTTCTTATATATCACCTTTTTCCATTAGCCTACAACTTCAAGGGTGTCAATTTCAAATCTATCTATTCTGTTTTTTTCTTTTTTAAATTATTATTAACTTTTTCCTTTCAGCCCTTTCTTTACTCTTTCTCTCTCTCCTCATCATTCTGGCCTTCTAAATAATTATATATATTTTCCTCTCTTTGGTTTCCCAGTCCATTGTAGGTACTCCACTTTTTTCTTATTACTCTACACTGCCTACATGAGTTAAATATTTGTTTTACTAAGTCTTATATGGCCCCTCTTCTAACTTTTATCAATATTACTATTATCCTTCTTCCTTTCTCATATCTTTCAATTCTCTGGCCCTAATATTTTGCCTTCAAGGGAACATAGAAAGAAGCAAGGAATAAAACAAAAAGAACAAAATGTCAAAGAGAAAACTTAACACACACACAAAACCACCAGCTAAATAAAACTCTAGAGCAGAGAGAGAAGCTAATCAACTGAATAAACCCATCAAGATAAAATGCTGATTAGAGGGCAAAAAAAAAAAAAGAAAATTGCAAACCAAACTGAGAAACAGGAAGACATGGACCAGTCCAATGAACAAACTAAAAACCAGGAAGAGATGAAGAACATCGAACAACTAATCAAAGCTTTCCAAACAAATATTATGGACCAACTTAATGAAGTGAAGGAAGAGATTAAGGATATTAAGAAGACACTGGAAGAACTTACTGAAGAAATTGTAAACATACAAAAAAAGATAAGGGATATGATAGTGATCAATGGCATAATCCAAGAAATTGAAAAGACGCTGGATTCACATGACAGCAGATTTGAACAGGCAGAAGAAAGAATTAGTGATGTGGAAGACAATACATCTGAAATCAAACAGATAGTGGAACAGATAGATATAAAGATAGAAAAAATCCAGTAGGGACTTAGGGATTTAACTGACAACACAAAACACATAAATATATGCATTATAGGCATCCCAGAAGGAGAAGAGAAGGGAAAGAGAACAGAAGGAGTGTTGAAGGATATAATGGCTGAAAACTTCCCAACCCTATTGGGAGGGATGGATGTACATGTCCAGGAAGCACAGTGCACCCCAAACAGTATAAATCCCAACAGGTTAACTCCAAGACATATACTTGTCAAAATGTCTAATGCTCAAGACAAAGAGAAAATACTCAAGGTAGCAAGAGAAAAGAGAACCATCACATTCCAGGGAAGCACAATAAGATTAAGTGCTGATTTCTCATCTGAAACCATGGAAGCAAGAAGACAGTGGTATGACATAGTCAAATTACTAAAAGAAAAAATCTTCCAAGCCACAAATTCTCTATCCAGCAAAACTGGCATTCAAAAATGATGGAGAATTCAAAATATTCACAGATAAACAGAAATTAAGAGAGTATGCCAATGAGAAACCTGCACTTCAAGAAATACTAAAGGAAGTTCTACAAGTTGAAAGGAAAAGACAGGGGAGAGAGAGTTGGAGGAGAGTTTAAGAACAACTAAAAAGACAAAAAGAGAAATCAAAACAACATATGACATACATTAACCCAAATAAAATATGGCTGATGTAAGAAATTCATTGCGAGTAATAACACTGAATGTTAATGGATTAAACTCACCAGTCAAAAGACAGAGATGAGCAGAATGGATAAGGAAATATGATCCATCTATATGCTGTCTACAAGAAACCCACCTTCAACCCAGGGATTCAAGGAGGCTGAAAGTGAATGGCTGGAAAACAATTTTACAAGCAAATAATAGCCAAAAAGGGCAGGAGTAGCTATCTTAATATCAGACAAAATAGACTTTAAATGCAAAACTATTGTAAGAGACAAAGATGGACACTATATATTAGTAAAAGGGGTAATCTCTCAAGAAGAGAGAACAATCATAATCATTTATGCACCTAATTGGGGTGCCTCAAAATACATGAGGCCAACTCTGGAAAAACTAAGTGGAGAAATAAATGCCTCTACAGTTATAGTGGGGGACTTTAATACACCATTATCACCATTAGATGGAACATCTAGACAGAGAATCAATAAAGAAACAAAGTCTCTGAATAATACATTAGAGGACCTGGACCTAATAGGCATATACAGAACACTACACCCAAATACAGCAGGATTTACATTCTTCTTGAGTGCACATGGATCATACTTCAAGATAGACCACATACTAGGCTACAGAATACCTCTCAATGAATTCAGAAAGATTGAGATTATACAAGGTAATTTCTCCAACCACAATGGAATGAAATTGGAAATCACTAAGGGCCAGAGAAACAGATTAGGCACAAAGATATGGAAGTTAAACAGCACACACTTAGACAAACAGTGGGTCAAGGAGGAAATCTCAAAAGAAATCAGTAACTACTTGGAAAATAATGAAAATGACAACACAACATATCAAAACCTATGAGATGCAGCCAAAGTTGTCCTGAGAGGGAAGTTCATAGCCATAAATAAATATGTTAAAAAAGAAGAAAGAGCTAAAATTGAAGATCTAACTGCACACTTGGAGTAATTGGAAAAACAACAACAAACTAAACCAAAAGGAAGTAGAAAGAAGGAAATAACAAAGATTAGAGCAGAACTAAATGAAATAGAGAATAAGAAAGCACTAGAAAAAATAAACAAAACCAAAAGCTGGTTCTTCAAGAAGATCATTAAAATTGACAAACTCTTAGCCAGACTAACAAAGAAAAAGAGAGAACAGATGCAAATACACAAAATAAGGAATGAGCAAGAAGATATCACTACTGACCCCACAGAAATAAAAAGTATCATAAGAGGATACTTTGAAAAATTACATGCCAACGAGAATGATAATTTAGAGGAAATGGACAAATTTCTAGAAACTCACAAACAGCATACATTGACAAAAGAAGAAATTGATGAACTCAACAGTCCAATTACAAGTAAAGAGATAGACTCAGTATCCAAAAACCTCCCAACTAAGAAGAGCCCGGGACCAGGTGGCTTCACAGATGAATTCTACCAAACATTCCAGAAAGAGTTAACACCAATCCTGCTTAAGCTCTTCCAAAAAATAGAAGTAGAAAGAATATTGCCTAACTCATTCTATGATGCCAACATTATCCTAATACCAAAGCCAAACAAAGGTACCACAAGAAAGGAAAATTATAGACCAATTTCTCTAATGAACCTAGATGCTAAAATCCTCAACAAAATACTTGCTAATCACATTCAACAACATATCAAAAGAATTATACACCATGACCAAGTGAGTTTTATCCAGGGTATGCAAAGATGGTTCAACATAAGAAAATCAATCAGTGTAATACAACACATAAACAAATTGAAAGAAAAAAATCACACGATCATCTCTATAGATGCAGAAAAAGCATTCAACAAAATACAGTATCCTTTCCTGATAAAAACACTGCAAAAGATAGGAATAGAAGGAAACTTTCTGAACATGATAAAGGGTATATATGAAAAACCCAAAGCTAACATCATCTTAAATGGTGAAACCTAAAAGCCTTCCCTCCGAGATCGGGAACAAGACAAGGATGCCCATTATAACCCCTCTTATTCAACATTGTCTTAGAAGTACTTGCTAGAGCACTGAGGCAAGAAAAAGATATAAAAGGCATCCAAATTGGAAAAGAAGTAAAAATTTCATTATTTGCAGATGACATGATCCCATACATAGAAAGCCCTGAGAAATCTACAACAAAGCTTCTAGAACTTATAAAGGAGCTCAGTAATGTTGCAGGCTATAAGGTCAATGCTCAAAAATCAGTAGCATTTCTGTACACCAATCACGAGCAATCTGAGGAGGAAATCAAGAAAAAAATACCATTTAAAATAGTAACTAAAAGAGTCAAATAACAGGAATAAATTTAACTAAAGATGCAAAGGACTTATGTACAGAAAACTGCACAACACTGTTAAAGGAACTCAAAGAAGATTTAAATAAATGGAAGAATATTCCCTGTTCATAGATAGGAAGACTAAACATCATTAAGATGTCTATCCTACCTAAACTAATCTACAGATTTAATGCAATCCCAATAAAAATCAACAGTGCATTTTTTAAGGAATTGGAAAAACTAACCACAAAATATATTTGGAAAGGGAAGAGTCCCTGAACCACCAGACATATTGAAAAAGA
Source organism: Cabassous unicinctus (assembly GCA_029593785.1). Lineage (NCBI taxonomy): Eukaryota > Metazoa > Chordata > Mammalia > Cingulata > Chlamyphoridae > Cabassous > Cabassous unicinctus. The sequence continues at coordinate 84,359 of JAQZBX010001314.1, forward strand.
AAAATAAAGTTGGAGGCATCACACTACCTGAATTTAAAAGATACTACAAAGCTCCAGTGATCAAAACTGCATGGTATTGGCACAAGGATAGACATACTGACCAATGGAACCAAATTGAGAGTTCTGATATAGATCCTCGCATATAGAGTCATCTGATATTTGACAAGGCCACCAAGCCCACTCAGTTGGGAGAGAATGGCCTCTTCAACAAGTGGTGCTTGGAGAACTGGATATCCATATCCAAAAGAATGAGTGAGGAACACCATCTCATACCTTATACAAAAATCAACTCAAGATGAAACAAAGATCTAAATATAAGAGCCAAAACCATAAAGACCTTGGAAGATAATGTAGGGAAGCATCTACAGGACCTTTTAATAGGAAATGGTTTCATGAACTTCACACCCAAAGCATGAGCAGCAAAAGAAAAAAATAGATAAATGGGATCTCTTCAAAATTAAAAACTTCTGCACCTCAAAGGACGTTATCAGGAAAATAAAAAGGCAGCCTACCCAATGGGAGAAAATATTTGGCAACCATATAACTGATAGGAGCCTAATATCCTGCATATATAAAGAAATCCTATACCTCAAAATAAAAAGACAAACAACCCATTTAAAATATGGGCAAGTGACCTGAAAAGACACTTCTCCAAGGAAGAAATACAAATGGCTAAAAAGCACATGAAAAAATGCTCAACATCTCTA